>MU392159.1:521907-816579 GCA_022578495.1 Nemania sp. NC0429 | reverse complement strand
TAAGTTGTGCCCACGCAGAAGCGAACCACTGATGGCTTCGAAGTTGTGCCCACGCAGAAGCGAACCACTGATGGCTTCGAAGTTGTGCCCACGCAGAAGCGAACCACTGATGGCTTCGAAGTTGTGCCCACGCAGTAAATGTTTACCTAACAACTTGATGAGATAACCGAAGGACGGCTTGGGAGAGAGGTGATTGGAAGTCTGGTGAGGAGGAGCTTAGGGGCGGACGGATTCTAGGGGATATGGGTCGGGGCGTGGTATCTATCTGTCAATATACGAGCTTGAAGATGCCGATACATCGAGAACACCTCATAAATCATACCTCGATCTGTATATGTGACTCAGAAAAGTGTAAACCTAAGGCGGACTACAATAATCTGACGAAGATGCGGAGAAACATCTCGCCGGATTGGGTGACCAGTGCTTCAGATGATACGGGATCGTAGATAGTAAATTCAGATAAGTTGCTTCAAGGAAACCAGATAATATTCGGGGTTGAGGAGCTCTTAGCCCTTCCTATACCGGTGATTCCTTTGCACCATTCAGCTGATCCCACCTATCTTGGCAAGATGTGGACCCTTGACGCATCCTCTTCGCCGTGACAGGCTCAATAACACCTCGCTACCGAGTAGAATACCTAACCTAGATATGTTTTACGTAGCAGTATGATAAACCGAATTGGGCAGCCTCAGAGAATGTCGGCTACGAAGGAAGAACGACTACACAAGGTGAGGAGGTAGTACAGTTTTGTTAGATTCTCAAATACGTTTGTAATAAACGTTGTTGCTTTACTTTCTTCATAATGAACTAATAGACAGCTGTAGTTTGTGAACCAAAGTCATGTAAACTAGTACCGACTTGTTTTCACAGACAAGATGTCGAAGAAATTCAATCTTGGCTGATTCGTACTTGTGTACGAGATGCTTGCTCATGAGAACTTCGTACTTCGTACTATACTGTAAATATCACGGAGTCAATGCTCGCGTCTTACTTACACACACACACGACTGTGTATTCTCATTAGTTCAGTTCTTTCACCCCGATCCCAGCTGCACGGCACTTAGCTCTTATTTTGTTGGAGTATATGCGCCGAGAGCGACTCATTGCATTGATAACAACAAGACAAGCTCCCCAACCCGCACGCATGGTTACATTCCTCCTCCCTGCCCCTCTACCATTAAGGATGGAAGGTGGAGTATGAGCCCAGTTCATCGGATTGTCCCCGTCGGGTCACCCATCTCTAAGGACATCATATACAGAGCTTACTCTTTAGAGAATTCCAAATTCCAGTACCTAGCACTAGTCGTTGTTTCGTCTACAAGTGCCATGTATGGTTCTTCCAGCGGTTCTTCTAGTGTACATTACACTACAAGCGGCGATACCGCCGTTCGGGCCGTCCCGTCCACAGCTCCGCTAGTACGAATTCCACCAGTGAAAGAGCAGGAGTTTCGAGTCTGGCGAATAGTACACAGCTGGACGCCTCGAAATGCGATCCCGCCTTGGCACGGTCAGTTGATTGGCGCACAAGGGTGAGCCACAAAGGTACAATGCTTGCGTTCTCGCTACACGAAATATGTAATAATATCACCCTGACACCGAATCTCAGAGAATCGGTTACATCTATCTTGCGTGCGTGCGTGCGCGTGGTCGTTGGAAATTCCTGGAACGTTTGAGACGCTCCAATGCTGCGATGCTGCGGTAGCATCGAAATATAGCAAAAAGGGAACACTATTGGCTCCTGCCAACTTTTTTGCGCTGGCAGCATCGGTCACCGAGCGCCCGGGCGGTCGTATCATCGTGAAATATGTATGGGCCCCTCCAATAACCAATATCGACTAGAGGCGGGATCGCGAGATATAGCTAGCAGGCATCCTCATATACCACGACGCCATCTGACGAGCCAGAACGTTACGTGATATCACGGCATCTCGCGTCGTTATATCTGCTAAAATCCAATCCACGGGCACCTACGAAAGCCGATTTGTTGCTGTTGGCGGGTTTGTCGGATCCTTGTCCCGGCTCCAGTTTCCGAAGGTCTGGAATGCGACGATGTCTGCCTACAGGACAATGTATAGTAGGTTGCATCGTTGACTGTCTGATACCAAGTACTGTATGGGCTCAATGGGATGCCAAGGATATCGAGCCTACGTCTCGATTTGAGCCCGACGAGATAGAGTTGGAGGATCGTAGGCACAATTAGGTGGGCCTTCAAAGCTTACCTCGATGCCTTGCAGGTGTCACGATACGGAGTCCCATGTATGTATAGTGTATTCGGTGCCAGAAGCAAATGCCGTGAAAGGAAGGTCCCTAGATTTCTAATTATAGAACCGATCTGGGGGCAGCGGCTAGAGCTGCCCTCTTTATGAAATTAACGGGTTTCTTCTGGGTTCACTGGTAGGACCTGGGCCCAGAGTTGCTCTGGAGCGTGGCTCATGCTTGGCAGCGTTTCGTTAGAGAGATTGTAGACCGTCTAAACATTTCGTAGAGTTTGCTATAGAACAGCTCAGAGGGAGCCCCCAGGCAACCAGTGCCAGAGACGAAACTGGATCACAGGTAATCCAGACGGGCGTACTTCCAAGTTGCGCGGCCACAATTTTAGCAAGTGTGTATGTTGCAGTTGCGATGCTAGCTGGTTGAATGGTCTTTAGGGATCGTTGCGTTCTGCGTGGAAGCGGCAGGTTCTGCCTCTTCAATTTCTTCAACCTCTTTGATCCCTTCAAGCATATCGGCAAGTACGTGTTCGCAATGTACCCGATCTTTATGGTCTTCGGCTAGCGATGTTCTTGATATAGAAGCCACATGCTCCATCAGTTGTATCCCTTCTCGTAATTGTCCGTTTGAGTAATATGCCACTGCAAGTGCATATTGCGCTCCTAGCCGCCTTGGGTCAGCTTCGCGAAGCGTTGTTTCTCGCGCAGAGACCACGTGTGTCAGCAGTTCGATTGCTTGTTGTATTTGTTCGTTTTCTACATATGCTACTGCGAGGGCATGAAGCGATTTCAGTCGGGTAGGGTAGGTCTCGGATACCGTTGTTGATTCTAGGAAAACCACGTATTCCAGCATCTCGACTGCATGATTTACTTGTCCGTTCCAGAGATATGATAGTGCAAGTTGTTGTTGCGACGCCAGCCGGTCGGGGTGAGTTTCAGAAAGTGTCTTTGCTCGTATAGAGACTATGCGCTGTAGTAGATCGATTGCTTCTTCTACTTGTCCGTTTGCGGTTAATGATAGGGCAAGTGAATGTTGCGATGCTAGTTGGATAGGGTCAGTTTCGGAAAGCGTTGTTCTTTGTATAGAAACTACATATTTTTGTAGTTCGAGTGCTTCTTGTACTTGGTCGTTCGCCTTGTATGCTCTAGCAAGTGCATCTTGCGACATGAGTCGGTCAGGGTGGTCTTCGGCCAGTGTTCTTGTCTTTATAGACAATACATGTTGCAGCAGTTCGACCGCTTCTGGTGCTTGTAAATTATCTCGGTATGCCCCTGCAAGTGTATGCTGCGCTAATAGCAGGTCAGGGTCGTCTTTAGCCAGCATTGTCTTCCATGTCGCGACAGCATCCTCAAGAATTCGGACGGCAATATCATGGCGCTGATCCTGGTGTAGACAAGACCCAACACAATACCCCAAAATTGCACTCTCTTTTGATGCGTCGCTATTGTCGTGGAGCAGTCGTAAAGCATGGGGTAAGTATTCCCTCCAAAGATAGCGATTAGACCAATCCGTTGTTGGGAAGATCTTGTATAAATGTACAAATGCATCAGATTTGGTCCTGGTTTCCTCGCCTTCTTTCTTTACCCATGCCCGTGTTGCCAAGTGCACGAGGCTGTGCATATCGTACGCTTTGCCTCCTTCTCGAACGTCTAAGAACGCGTACCCAAGCAGGGTGCCAATTGAGGCTATTAGCTGGGTCTTTGATCCCTTAGTCGGTAGCATGGACCGGGGTATTGCCTTCGGTTCGATCCTCGATATGAACCTCAGCAATTCGGCCGCGGTAGCGTCGATGTTACATATTTGCGTAAACGATACTTGCCAGGTCAAGGCCACGGCATTCTGCGATTTTTCGTACCGGTCTTTATCGTAAAATTCCCAACTTATCAATTCAGTCGAGTCTGACTCCGTTCGGCGAAGGAGGCCAAGGTATTCTTGGATGGAAATCCGGTTTCGTTTCAAGAATGCGACCGCCTGAGTGATTGCTAGGGGGAGGTGTGCAAGTTGGTCTAGCAGTTCTACAGCTACTGCATTGTCGTGACAGTCCAGTTGCATCTTTCCGTCTAGGTAGCGCATCGCCTCTTCGGGGCTCATCGTTTTAAGCTCAACGGTATCATCACCTGCTACTCTCGATGCAATATCATAAGAACGTGTCGTAAATAAAATGCGGCCGTTATCGCTGTCTGGAAGAAAGGGGTGAATGCCGCCTAGTTCATCGGAGGACCCAAGCAATGTGGTCATTTCATCGATGTTATCAATAACTAGGAGCCACTTTCCCGCCTGGTCGGAGTTCAGATATTGTTGTAGTACCTTCTTGGGATCTTCGTCTTTCGCGACTGGAATAGCGAGATGCTTCACTACTTCGGCGCATGCCTGTTGGAAAGTTGCGTATTTATTGCCGGTACCCAGAGGACCATAAGCCGTCGTTCGTCTCTCGCTCCATATGCTATCCTTAGGGCAACTTGGGTTTTCCCAACACCACCTAGTCCGTGGAGACACACCCGTTGATGGCCATCTTGAGTGAAGAGTTTCTCGTTGAGTAGACGGAGAGTTTCCGTACGGCCAACGAAATGTTTGTTCCTAGGGAGCGTAATATAATGGCGCACTGAGCCTAAGTTAGGTTAATCATTGTGTTTAAAAAAACCAAAAGGTGGAATGAATTTACTAACTGCTGACTGTTGCATCAGGTTCACTCCTCGTCTCTTGTTGTTTCTGCGAGCGGGTTATGAAGCTGTCTACAAACGTCTGAATAGCGGTTTTGTTGTGTTCCAGATAGTTTTTCGTATGCCCGGAGATGGTGCTCGACTTCTCCCAATCTGATAAGATGATGTCTTGTAGACCGCTGTCCACATTGAATCTATGGTAGTGGCCACTAGCTGCGTATCGACGATTCAGTTTTTCTGCCACTAATGTCGAAGTCGTAGCCATCTTTTTGAGGGCCCGGAGGATATCTCGTCGTCCATTGATTGTCGCGACATTTCCGAGGCCAGTACCAATACTCAGGACTCGTAATCCACCATGTGCAGGGGATTGCCGTTCGGCCTCCTCAATGAGAACTTCGCATGGGTTGTTATGCCCAAACCCCGCGTCAATGAACTCCACACTATCTCGGCCGAGCGCGATAGACTTGAAAAAGGTCGTTGCAGCTGATGTCGCACGCGCAATTTGCCATATAGTACAGCGCTCATAGCTCTCAGATGCATCATATGTTGTGAAAAGCGTCGGCAGGGCGTCAACATTCACTTTTGTAATGGCCAATACCACTCTATTTACCGAGTTAGTCCCGCTTATTTTCGTATCAGGGACCGATTGAGAGGGGACGCACGTTTTGGTACATGACGGGTCACGAAACTCTGCATCCTCGTGTGGGCAGGAATCTACGGTCGAATCGCCTCGGTTTCGCTTGTCGACACAGGCCAACTCTTGGCAAAACTCTCTTATTGTCTGCTTGATGGCACTCTCTAGGGCTCGGGCCGAGTAGGCTCCGCTTGGAGACGCCGGAAAGATTGAGGTCCGTTTCGGGGTAAAGGCGGCCTGCCCCAGTTTATCATACGCTCGTATGCACTCGTCGACGGTCATGCGCAGCCGCCCGAGCATGATGGCAATGATGCTACGTACGGCCGCTTGTCAACAACAGTGGCGCTGTTTACTAGAGACAATATAGATGTCACCCTACCCCCCGGTGCTCGTGCCGCCGATCAGATCGAAGTATTCGCATGGTCTAGGGGTGTGCTTGAGGCCCTCGGAGTCTCGTATGGTTTCCATGATATTCTCAAGGATTAGCAGGCTCGATTTACCACGGATGCCACCTCCATCTACATTGGTCAGCACGACAGGGCGCCGGCCGAGGGGGCTCCGAGACGGCATACTTACCGAGAGACAGAATTCTCAGAGGTGGGGCCGGAGCCGGAGCCGGAGCTGCTGCCGCCGCGTTCATCTCGTGCGTCATAGTACGGACTAGAGTCTAGTTGATCACCTAAGTAAGTAAGTAGGTGGTAGTTGAAACCTTCGAGTATGAGACCAAGCTGTTGTGGATGAGGCGTGCGTGTGGAGTCACAGTCACAGAGGCCTAAACCTTTCACGTGATAGATACTCCTAGAATGTATCCTTTTTAGGCATGACTATCCCCTCATACCTGCCACATTCTACCTAAGGGGGGCTAGCTAGACTACACTAACCGTAGTAGTCTAACCTTTCTGGCGGATGAAAGATTAGTGGCATTTAGCTTTCTGCCCTTCAAGTTCTAGGTAATATGTCCCTATGGGAGATACAAGATCAGACGGGCAGCCTCACCTTACGCAACCAGAAAGATGAAGCTGGACACGACAGGCCATCCAGAGGCCTACCGCCTCTAAAAGTACATGACGCGACATGCCGCTACTATGATATAACATGGATGACAGAGCCCAGAATCTGACAACAGGAGACTTTTGTTGCCTAAGATGATTCCAGCGTGTTCAATTTTGGGATTCCCTCGGTTAATCGATACCCAGAAGAATGAGCCGCAATGCTTCTAGCTGCTAAGCTTAGTGACTGCAGAGCTCGACAGCATTATCGTGTGTAATTCAGGCTGGTCAAGTGGACGGGACAGGCCACGACAATTCAATGGTGCCAAACAATTATTGCGGGACGACTGGACGATAAGTCTACACAATTCTGGGCTAATACGAAAAGACTACATAAATTAATCCAAGTGCGAGTCTTATGAGGCGGCTGCGTACCCCTTGTGTCTAGGATGTCATGGATGGGTGTCATGTTATAAATGAGATCGGGAGACTATGAAGAACAGTGTTGAAGCAATATCTTTTCGGGTTGATTGGATCGTTCTCATACTAAAATGAAAAGCACATGAATAAAATACAGACCCTAGTCGAATTACATTACTGGAGAGAGTACTCCGCAGACACAAAGACGTGTTGACGTCTAAGAGGAAGCGTTTTTAACCGGTCAAATGCGCAGGGAATTCGTATCACTCTCTAACCGCGCCGCCTCCTTTCGAAGGAAATCAACCCTCATCGCCCGATACGCCTTCTCGATACGTTCCCTGCTGGCCGGGTCCTTGTTCAGGCGGCGCGACGCCGACCAAGTCCCCGCCAACAATCCGAGCTCGCCGCCGAGCATGACGCCACCGAGCCCGAAGAAGAAATAGGTGGCGAAATCCCCGAGCTTCGTCGGGCGCAGCAGAGGCGTGATGTCGGGGATCGCCTCTAAATCGTGGGTAGAAACGAGCACATCGTCCTCGTCAGTGGACAAATTCCTTTGGGGTTCAAAACAAATAAACGCAATTGCCTTTGCTCCTGCTCCTGCTCTGCTCACCTTGTCTCCCGTTGGAGAAGACGACGAATGACGGCTTCTCAGCTGCGCGGAAGGCCGCGAATACATCGGTGCGCACCTTCCTCAGCCGCACGCTGGCGTAGATCCCGAGGCCTATGCCGATGAGCGAACCGAGCGTCGTAGCCGTAGCGACTCGTTTGACGGCCTTGCGCAGCGACTCGCGGTCGGAGGGCTCGAGGTCCGTTTGGAGGTGCTTGTTGGCGAGCTTCGCGAGATCGTCGTGCTGTTCGGATCTGCGGAAGATTGCGAGAGACATGCTGAATGAATGATGGATAGATTCAGATGATCAACTCAGCAACATACGATGTTGGGTACAATTTTACTAAGAATAATTGAGTGTATTGGGCTCTCTGAGATGAGATAACACGCCACACCTTGAGGGGTGAATTATACACGTACCAATGTGGTGAAGTCATATAGGTCCATGGCATCTTGACATCATCATTACCTACTTGTTGGCCAGACTGGTGATGCGGGCATCCCAGGCCGAGGCTATTTTACCCCCCTCCCCCACCACACAATAGATACCTACTAGTTATTTGCTTATTGATTATTGTAACCAGTGTTTGCATTGCTCTTCATCGAGTCTTATCGTACAATGTCAATTGAGAAATTACGTGGACGCCTCTCCTATTGTACTCTCACTTTCACTGGCACACATAGTAGGTAAGATATCACATTTCCATCCTCCACAAGCATGCAACTATCTCTCACATGACCAGTATGATGAATGTGTTACTATGCCTGCTTTTCTCGATCCCAAGATGATGAACACGGTATTACTCACTTTTGCTCAAAACACCTGATTAGTATTATTTCTGCTCAAAAGCATATGCCCCCTTTTCATGTTCGCCTTCGCCTCTCTAAGCACGATACGGACTAACACCTCACCAGCTGCAAGTTCAGGTAGTCAAAGGTAACATCAAGCCGCAAAGAGTATTATGCAAGCCCATTACTTTGGGGGATTAGTTATACATTATATATACTATTGAATCTATAATCGATCTATTTCAGATGGGCTCAGTTCTCCTTGCGACGAACACGAAACGAGCATAATGCACGCAGTCAATCCCTGCTCATCATGAGCTCAAACTCTAGATGAACCCGACGGCGAGCTCGAAGCCCTGGCAGTCGGTGCTGGGGAGGTTGGCCGGGTCGGGGTTGATGCCGTAGAAGAGCTCGAAAGTGTCGTTGACGGGACAAGCCCACCATCCTGCCGGGGGTGGTTAGTTCATCTCTCAATTCCATCGTCGGCCGTGACCATGGAAACGCGGATAGGGAAGCGGACTCACCTTCGACCTTGCCGTTGTACGTCAGGTAGTTGTTCTTGTTGATTGCGAGACCCGTGCTGCCCGAGCCCGGCTGCGAGGTAACCTGGCCGACGGTGCCGGCGGGAACTTCAGGTAGACGTAGGCTGTATGGGATCGGGGCGCCCTTGAGATCTGCGATGGGGAAGCCTCGAATTAGCAGAGCGCTCTTTTTTTTTTTTTTCTTTTTTTTTTCTCCCTCTCCCTTCCTTCTCTTCATCTGCTCGTCTCCTACCACCCCTGATTCTACTGGGATCGAACTTTCTCACATACCGAAGTACAGCGAGCCGTCGCTCAAGTGCGACACGTCGGACTGATACACCGAGGGGCGCTGGATCTGAATGACGTTGGTGCCCGCCGCGACGTGAGCGTTGACGAGAGCCCAGCCGAAGATCGCGTCGCTGTTCACGATGTGGAGCTGGAACTTCGCGGACGCGGCAACTTGGTCGGCTGCTGGGGCCGCGACGGCGGCACCGGCCAGAGTGAGGGCAGCGGCAGCGGCAGCGAAAGAACGCATTTTGAACAGCTGTGGATGAAAGATTCGGGGCTGGTTCGAGAGGGTGTAGACGGTAAAGATTTAGTTTATCTGTGTGATTGATGCTCGCAGCGTTCGTTGTTAATGAAGACAATCGTGAGATTTCTCAATAACTATTAAGACGACGCAGAACGGTCTTATATATACATTCCTCATTATCCCATGATCGTCGCTCGCCTCGTGACCTGCGTAGCATAGCATAGCGTAGCGTATATGGCGAGCCCAATCTGTTCCGCTTAAGCAATTGTCGTCTCTCTGCCGAACCGCATTGGGATACCCAGTCCCTGGTTGATGGCATGAATACGAGGCCGCTTCATTTCCTAATCCGGAAGTTCGTATTGATGGAATTGACGTTGCAGCGTCCCCGGCGGGAACTATCCGGTACACTGTATGGGTTCTTGCAAAACCCCCCCGGGCCCCGGCGGCTCCAGATCTGCCATGCTGACGCTTCTCCTTCATTCCTACAGTAGTGTAGGCCTGCTGACCATTCGTCGGGGCTAAGCTGAAGAGCTCCCTAGGCAGTGTAGGTATTCAATCACTGGTGCCTTGTTCCGTCTTCTTCTATCTATCTATGGAATTACGTAAGATTACATTATAGTCGATGACGACTGTTGATCTCGTATTATATCAACTGAAGCAGTGATCCCGACTAGCGGCAAAGGGCGGTCGGTGATCGTAACCCCCTACTTATTCAGGAGCGCTCCTTATTCAGCAATCAGAGGTTACATACTTAGGTAGGTATTGGTAGCGTAGAATCAGGATTGAGCTTAGTGTGAACAAAAGTAGGTATCCATAGGCAGCGCCAGTTTCGATCAATCAAGTGTTGAACGCCGGAGCGACGTCACATAGCTTTAGGGACGGGCGGCAGCGAATTCGAAATCGGCAGATTGGGGAAGTGGACTCATATTGACCGCAGTAAACTAGGTAGTGTATAGCAATACCGAGATTAGTTCAAAGGGAGGAGAAGCTTAGCGTACCGGCTAATGCATGGTGATGCGGTTCTCAGTCGCCGCGGCAAGCTATCTACTGAACGGATTAAGACCAGCATCCTAAGGTATCCTCTCTTTTCTCTGAGCTAAGTACAGGTGAGATTACAGGGCAATGCTATCGTGCGACCTAGGTAGTATGGACAGTATTACGAACGTTGCTGCATGTACATTTCTGAAAGGTAAGAAAGAAGCTTAGAAAAGGACTATTTACGGCTTTGCCAAACGCATCCGCCAATTGAATGTCACGAGTTCTGTCACGCCCACCCAAACACCAAGGCTATGGCAATACCCCTGACTGCGCTCACTTATGCTCAGCCACACGTGGCCTACTACCGGCCGCCTCGTCCCCGGCCTCGTCCCCTACCGCGAGATGGTACAAATCGCCTGGCAGGAATTTCATCCGAGCTCGAATTATACGCCGAGCTCGTGGAGCTCTCGTCGTTCTTGTTGTTCTTGTTGTTCTCGTCGTTCTCGTCGCTCTCGTCGTTCTCGTCGCTCTCGCCGTTCTCCTCATCAGAACTGGCCAATCTAACGACAGTTGGTCCGCCGGGTCTAACTACCACTCGCTGTGAAGGCGACGATTCACCGTGCTCTGAGGTAGATGTTACTGATGGCGAAGCTTCGGCTTCACGAGGCTCAAAATCATCATCGAGTTCAGCATGACCTTCTCTAGCGGACATAGTCTCGTCGCTGTCCGAACCTGTTGTGTGAGTATCAGGCCTCTGGGTAGTTGCCGGTGTGGTGCTAGTCGTTCGGGATGCATTAGCATCTTGAGCACGGGTCCGTCCTCGGATGCGGATGGCTTTCCCCCTCAGTGCCATCCGCTCTCTCATGGACATGGATCGAAAGTCCTTGATAGGTTCTGCAGCTTCCTCAGGCTCTGTAGGGGCGGCTGCTTGGGGTCGAGAGCGTCCTGATCCTGGCGGACGCCCTCTTCGTCTAGTTGGGCCTTGCTGGGAGGGGGTATGTTCTGGTCGTGTCTCAACTGCGTCTTCGCGCGATTCAAGCTCTACCGCGAGCTGGGCTTCCAGCTGATCGACAGTAACATTCTCTTGCCCAGCATCGTCGCTATCGGCCTGATGGTCTGCATCTACCATATCGGTATCTTCGGCATTCTCAACCCTACTGAGAATTGATCTTCGCGGTCGACCTCTTCCGGGGGGACGACCTCTCCGCTTTGACACTGTAGCAGGTGATGATTCTGTGCTAAGTGAGCTTCGTGGTGGCCGACCCCGCCTCTTACCAGTATGTTTTGGGGTTTCCTGGATATCTGCTGGATTGTCTAGCGGCGCAGCGGTGCCGGTAATAGCGCGAACTGCCTCTGCTGCTAAATCCACTGCAGATCGTTCTGCCTCTCGGATGGGCTCAGTAACGTCAGCCTCGCGGAGGCGAACGGGGTATATATCTTCTTGATCCTCCAGTGGTTCCTCGGCCTCAACGTAGGACGTCATAGGCTTAGCATGGCGCAGTGTTGGCCGTAACGGATCAATGGGTAACGGAACTCGTGTCGGCTTTGCCGGGACGACCGGTATGGCACTCTCTGTGGCTTGGCCTTCGGCTTGCTCCTCCGCTGCTGCGGCGGCGGCGGGCGGGTGTTGAGCGGTTGGTTGATTCGGGTCTGTTTGGTGGGTTGGGGTGGATATGCTGTCACCAAGAACCCCGAGCAAAGCTGGGTCGAGATTGACCAGTTGCTCGACATTGCCGGTTTTGGGTTTCTTGCGGTAGCTCTTAGGGCCTTTAAAATCAGGATCATCATCCAGCTCGAGCCTTGCCTTCCTTTTCGCGAGCCGTAGAGTTTTCCTGACGAAATCGGACACTTGAGGCTCATTATTGAGAGCTTCTGCACTTGGCATCTGGAAGGCATCAAATAAAATCCTGTCCGTACTCTCGTCCTGTTCGTAGAAGCCAATACCCATCATACGGCCTCGATCCAACATTGTGGGATCGGGGTAACTTGACAGATCCGGATAAACTGAATCACCCTCCGCATCCTGTAACCCAGACATATCCGCTGTTTCAACCTGACTGCCGGGCTCCGCATGTGAAACGGGTAGAGGATGATGCTCGCCATCTCCGTGAAGAGCAGGATCCATGATGTGGGTTTGATCACCGTAACCATTCGTGATGGAATCCTGGAGTGCTGAGTCCATCTCATGAGGACCGTCCGCATCTATGGACGCCAAGGGGTCTTTGGCTTTCTCGGCATCGGCTTGTTCTCTTAGTCTGTTCATACGCCTGGAGTCCTTGCTACGATTTTCTTCACCGGCCGCCTTTAACCAACTCAGGTTGTGGCCACGGAAATCAACGATCGATTCCACACTCCTATCATCGGCGATGGGGCGGGTGTCGTGCCCTAAAAGCGTATTCTTCGGAATATATGGCACAGTATTGCCAGCTTGTCGACATGCACCGCAATTGCAAATATTTAAGCATTTTGGGCACTGCCAGTGCTCTTGTTCCATAACGGCTTGCGGCATCATGTCGAATGCTCTCCATAGAACGCCATAACAATACGCAAAGGGGCAGGTCGTACAGAAATGCAACTTGTAAGTAACATCCTTGTGACAGCATACATGGCAGCGATAAATATCGCCTTGCTTCTTCTTCCGCTTCTTGGGTTTCTTTTTTAGCCGGCCCTCATCATCGACCTCTGGTTCATCGTCCGACTCTTCGGGCGCTTGGTCAGGTGCCTTTGTAATATCATTCCAGGGCCTTCTTCGTAGCTGTTCTTGGCAAATCTGAGCCACCGATTTCTTGCCTGATATTTTGCGTGCCAATTCGAGCGGTTGAGGAGAGATATCAATGTCGACAAAGCCGTCTTGCTCGATGATCATCGCACGCCATGTCTCATGTTTTTCGACAAGTTCGGACCATTGCCATTGCTCGCACCACTTAAGGCCGGAAACGCATACGCAGGAGCGACCCATAACATAGCACTCCATGCAAATGTCGTAGGTGTCCTCATCACCATTGATGAGTTGCCGCACACAGCATTTGCAGGTTAAGAACCGATTGAAAATGTTCGACCTGCAATACGAGCAGGTGATATTTGAATCAAAAGGGATATGCTCCACATTCATCTGCTTGTCACCAAACATCTCATCAACCAATATTCCCGTGAAGAGGCTGAATAACTTCTTGAAGTCGCGGACCATCTGCTTCATGCGAGTAGAGTTCTGCATGAGCTCCTGACCCAGTCCCAACCAGCTGACTTCGGCGCTATCCTGGAACGATTGCAGCTCCTTGTAATACTTGTCGAGAGTATAATAGATGATGGCTTTGTTCTTATACTGTTCATCTCGGCAAACAAGACGGGCTTTTGGGAGAGCTTCGTGCAATGCCAAGTCAAGCGTCTCTACGGTCGTCCTATTCCATGCCACTTTCATGGTCCTGGTCCCGCGATTCCACACTTGATGTGGCGCAAGTGGAGGGACTAGAATGAAATCACCCACTTTCTGTTCGACGATATAGACGGGGAAGTTGGCTTTCTTCCAAGCATTGATTTGGGCGAAATGCTTTTCAATCTCGATATCGTGACCAAGCATGGAGAGGAAGTACTCACGCACGACTTCTCGATCTTTTGTCTCCGTCATGAACCAAATAGAGCTTCCTGGTTTCTCTCCATTTTGGTCTCCCGATGCCTCGACCATTATGTTTTGGCCTAAGCTCGCGCACATCTCCCGATGAGCGGGGGTGTATGTTCCCTCATGACCAATGTAACACATGAGATTTTGCGCCTGCATCCCCGGATCGAGACTGCTCATCAGATCACCAGCCACAGCAGATGTCTTCTCGGGCGCCCCGAAAATGTCGTCGTTCCGGGACCCATGGCTTGGATTTTCGCTAATATTTTCATTCAGGTAGAAAACATTAGGTGGTATTATCTTCCTGAGGTGTTCAAGCCACTCGTCTGGACAGTCAATATCCTTGAGGTACAGGCGCTGGCGGCGTTCATCGCGAAAGTTGGTAGGAGTCCACTGGTTCGCAAGCTGTCGCATTGATCGGAGGTAATGGCCGGTGGTCATGGGAATGTCTGTCTGCGCGTTGATGTCGCGAACGTTTTCCTCTGTTTATGGAGTCAGTAATTATTTTGCATCATAACGAAGAGATGGGGAAACCCCACGTTTTTTGTCGCATGTTTTCTCTAGCCAAGCAGGACTAAAAAGGTCGTTGGGGAGAACCCTGTCCCAACCTTCAATCACCAAGGGCCGGCCGCCTTCTATGACATGAAGCTGAACGAGCTTCTCGAAGCCGGTTGGGCCGAGTCGTCGGATCTGAGCGATGGAGATACGTGTCACCCAGTCGAAGTTAGGAGTCCGATCAACCAAGTCGTGGAGGTCCAGATCCGGCGGTATTGGATCGAACTTGGCCTGTGGATGCACCGCACTGGGCATATTGTGTTGCGTAAGCCTATACACAGGCTGTATACTTCGTAGAAACGGCGGCGCTTTTTACGAAAAGTGGTGGCGAATTGCTGGCTGTCAAGAGACTGTGTCGCAATAAGTCCCGAACGCGTCACAGCGAGGACGGGTCGATTAGTCGCATTGGAAGAGCCACCAGGATCGTCGGTGGTGCGAAACAGAAGAATAGCACCTGGTATGAGGACTGAAGACGACGCAGTTACTTCCGGTCGGCGGATCTTTTGCACCAACCAGTCGTGGACATCAACAGCCGAGATGGATGGGTTGTGATGGTGAAGATGCGACGATGAATAAGGAAGTAGACAGTCAGTCTTCTATGTACTTCGTACACGCTAGTCTAACATGCACCTTCCGTAATGTACCTATCTCTTTATATAGTGGGGCGTGCATACCTACGAATAGCCGTAACCTTTGGGGAGATTTAAACTTACAATAGGTAGTAGCTGCCGTTTGCCAGGCTTATATAGGTACCTACCTAGGTATGGTATGTATGTACTATACTTTCTACGCCATATCCTATGATACTTCAATAGCTGTAAACTTCGCACAGGTACCTACGGGTAGGTGCCAGGTATACATCCATGATGCCGTTCTAGAATTAAGTATAAGTCGGGTGAGTGGAGGAGGCAATCGCGATGTTTGCTACAGGAGCCAGCCAACCGTGCATATACCTAGGGCCAGGTGCCGCCAAGTGTCAAAAAACATCCCAGACATGTTCCCAACATGGCTGAGAATGAAGAGACGATAGAATAAAAGCACTAGACATATTTCCTTATTATTAGTTTTGTTCCTGCAACAATCCATACCGAGATCAAGTAACTGAAAGCGTGGGCGGGTAAGTAGAACTCATGAGCCACCAATAATTACAGCACCATCATCCTGAAGGAAGGACAAACTACCTAGGGTAGGTAGGTAGACGAATTGGCCTCTGGGTTATCAAAGGCGAACGTCCGTCCTTGGATGAGCATACTGAAAGCGCCGCGCATAAACCCCCAGCATTTCGACACAAGGCACACACAATATCCTTCCAGTTGTTGGAGTGGGTGATATAGAGCTCGGGCTAGAGGCCAAGATTTTCCTCCTGGATCAAACTTAGAGTATCTTTGAGTATAAGAGCAAGGTAAGCTCATATCCTATACCACGCTTGACAACGCCCGCTGTGAATATATGAAAGGCACCGCTGTGATGAGAGCCACCATGTCGGGACATGCTATTAGCTATGTTTCTTTCTCACGGGAACAGGCGTGAGCAATATTTGCTGACATGTGGCACAGATCAATCCGAAAGCCACCTGAATAAAAAATGCATCTTGCTCGAAGCTGCGGCAGGACAAACCGGCTCTTCCGAGAAGCATGTGTACCTAGAACCGCGCCATTGGGTCGACATATATTTATAACTTCTAGGTCAAGGGATCATGCGGCACGTGGAAAAGCCGTGGGCTTTGTAAAACCAACACAATTGATACGGTTACAACACCCCCCCTCCTCCTCTCAACGCCGGGCTCATACACTTGAATCGCCTATCTTACTAGACCCCTATTCACCGCCGACGGCCGGGATCCTGTCCCTTCTACCCTCACAATGGGTCCCCTACGCGGAGCTCATGCGCCTTGACAAGCCAGCAGGGACGATATATCTCTACTTCCCATGTCTCTTCTCAACGCTCCTCGCGGCACCCCTCGCGACCCCCATGGCGACCCCCCTCTCCGTCCTAGGGACTGCCGCGCTATTTTTCTCAGGGGCCCTCATCATGCGCGGCGCCGGCTGCAGCATCAACGACCTCTGGGACCGGAATCTCGACCCCCTAGTAACCCGGACCCGTCTGCGGCCCATTGCCCGCGGCGCCCTGACGCCCTTCCGGGCCGTCGCGTGGACCGGTGTCCAGCTCCTCGCCGGCCTCGGCATACTCCTGCAATTCCCAGCCGCGTGTGCCTACTACGCGATACCGAGTCTCGCGCTCGTGGTGACGTACCCGCTGGCCAAGCGCATCACCTACTACCCGCAGTTCGTCCTCGGCCTGACCTTCTCCTGGGGCGCCATGATGGGTTTCCCCGCGCTAGGCGTGGACCTGCTCGCTGCGGACGCCGGCGCGTTACGCGCCGCCGCCGCCCTGCTGTACGCGAGCAACATCGCCTGGACGGTGCTGTACGACATGATCTACGCGCACATGGACATCCGGGACGACGCGAAGGCCGGCATCAAGAGCATCGCGCTGAAGCACGACGCGCAGACGAAGCAGGTGCTCACCGGCCTGGCCGCCCTCCAGATCGGGCTGCTTGCCGGCGCCGGGTTCGCGACGGGCGCCGGCCCTGCCTTCTTCGTCGGGAGCTGTGGCGGAGCCGCCTTGACGCTCGGCTACATGATCAGGAAGGTGGACCTGAAGAACGTCAAGGACTGCTGGTGGTGGTTCGTCAATGGCTGTTGGTTTACTGGCGGCGTTATCAGTCTCGGGCTCGGAGCCGATTATTTGATCCAGTACCTTGAGGATGACAACGATAAGAACGGTCTGCGTCATAACGAGGCAAAATCGGAAAGCTGATGAATCTTGTTGAACCAGCAAAGGAGGCTTGATCGCAAGATTTAGAGACGGCGGTGACCTCACTGTGTATACGCCCCGAAACAACTTGTACTCCTACTTCGATATGTGTAACACTAGGTTAGACGAATTAGAAACTGCTCCAACTTCATCTCTTCGACAGTACCTCTAAAGGGCAGCCTCCTGGAATCTAAAGGCCGCCAGCTGGTATGGATATCGACCAAAGTTGAGCAGGTGAAGGCATGTATAATGTTGTACATATTTCTTCGACGACAAGATAGAGTTGATTGGCGCTTATTCACTTGCCGCCAAATCAAATGAACAAGAAGGAAACTTAGCTATGGTATAGCGCACTTTTCAACGTTTAACTGGTACAAGGTCGTATTTGGTAAAATCTCGGACGATGCAGAATTCGAGTCCTGCTGTGGGGACCAGTATCGGACGGTCCTGTATCTTCAATGCGCAATGGGTATGACAAGCGATGTAGCAGAATTCACGACTAAGCTTAGAGAGGAACACCTTCCAAGGCGGCGAGTGTCGTCGTGCAATCCACTTGAAGCAAAGAGAAACGTCTGTATGTTGTGTTGGTGGATGATCTGAGACCTCTATTTTGGATCCGATCAACCTAGGAAGATTGTGTGTATGAAGGCCCGAACCTATGATGCTAGTAGAAAATCAAGCAAGCCGTATCGACTCCGCATTCCCAATGGTGAACCTTTAATCTCGTCACACAAATTTTCGTCCTCGTCATTCCCGACACCCCGGCCCGATGGCGACTCCGTTTATGATCTGGGCTTCTCCTTCTTCTCCTTCCATAGAGCTAGCAGACCGACACCCGACACCTTGACGACCTTGAAACGAACACCGGGAATATCACCCTTGGCCTTGCCCTTACGACCGAAACCGGCGATGAGGACCTCGTCGTTCTCGTCGACGAAGTTCAAGCAACCGTCATTGGGGACTGTGATTAGGTCATCTGTTAGCTTCGTCGGCTGCACACGACACACAATCTTCTATGTCTTCCCAGCGTCCGAAGACGCGGTCGTCCTTCCTACCACCATTCCGCTACTAATTGACCGTCTGGCAAGGGGGATTTCGTACCGAAAGCAGTTACTTTCTTGCCGTTCTTGATGAGCTGGACACGGACACACTTTCGAATGGCCGAGTTGGGCTGCTTGGCCTCGACACCGACCTTCTCGAGGACGATACCCTTGGCGTGGGAGGAGCCACCGAACGGCGAGGACTTGAAGGCGGTACCGAGGGCACGCTTCTTGTATCCCAGATCGGCCCAGCGCTGATCCTTACGGTGGGTGCGGAGTTTTCTGGCCGCGTTGAGACCACGAGGCTTGCCTTTACCCATGATTGCTAATGGGAGACGATGTCAGCGGCTGTCTTCGGTTGTGGTCGTGAATGAGGGCGCGTGGGCGTTGTTGGGTGGTTCGATGTAGGAAATGGTCGGCAAAACGTAGGGTGATCGAGGAATCGCGGGATGGTCGGTGATGGTGATGGCCGTTGTATGGTTGGAGAGAAACCTACCGATTGATTGGTGATATCGCTGGAAATGGGTGTTGTTGAGGAGTCTGGGTTTGGGGCGTTAGATGGCTAGCTGGCTCAGCATAGGAAGTTCTTTCGGTTAATTTTTGCACAGAGGGGCGCTGGAGGTAGAAAATTGAAGGGCTTGCCCTAGTGCTGTCTCTGTGGCGTGCAAGGCACCCTAGATGGTCTGTGGCTTAGCTTGTCTTTTCTGGAACCGTGTTTTGTACAGTGTCAAACTGTGTACATGCATCTAAGATTACATACATGTACATAAGTACCTTTACAATGGCTTCAGACAAGTGCGGGTCTCCAAACTGGTAGGTGGTGCCAACTACAAAGGTAGGTAAGTACCTAAGGACATCCTCCTTGCTCCTTACACCTCTCGGCTTTCCCAACAGTCTGAGGAGCAGGCGAAAAACTAATTCCTCTCTTAGAAGTCAAAATGTAGCCATGTCCGGAAACAAATCAGCACCGAGCAATTCGAAAGCTCGCGAACCGCCCCCAAGTCTCTTCCTCCACCCGTCACCGAGCGCATCACATGCCTCCCTGCCCGGAGCCACTGCTGCAGGCATCGGAGTGCCATCATCCGGCCTGATATCGGGCTCCCAGCCACCCAGCGGGACGTCCGCTCAGCAGTCCCAGGCACCGCCATCTCTCCCTCGCACGGGTTCCTTGCTAAATCCTCGTAACCGACCAGTTCCCCGTCTTCCGACTGGAGATTCGGCTCGGACCGCTGATAGGACCGATGCGCTATGGGCCGAGATGCAGGCGACGCTCGAGGAGGCCGAGCTGTCCGCCAGCGGTGGTACTCACGTATTCGGACGCGACCATGACCGCAAGCTGGCCGAACTACGGACTGCCCAGATCGCACTCGCACAAGCTTGGGCCCGGAGCGAGGCCGACGACGCAGCTGGCGGGTCAATTGCTTCAGAGAACGAGATGCGGAATCTGAAAGGTGCCCTGGGTGGTGAGGCGGCGGCTAGTGTTGCTCATACCGCCACCCTTTCGCCGGCTACTGCCAAGGGAACCGCCGACGGTACAGATGGTGGGAAGAGTACCACAGGAACGGGGAGTGCCTATCCCGGCAGCAGTGGGCTCGATGGTGAGAGACTTGGTGCCAAGCTGGAAGAAGAGACAGAGCGAGACATCCTCCTTGCCAGGAATAGAAGGGAGGCAAATGATCGATACTTCAGCAAAGTTGATCAAGGCGTGAGAGATGTAGTCGCCAAGCTTGAAGACGTTGCCATCGCTATGAGGGCTGTCGAGCAGGAGACCAGGAGTGTATGGGGCGAGGAGAGCGCCCTAGAAAGTGCTGGTACTTAGCCAGCAGGTCGCGACTGATTGCAACAGCTATCTGATCTATGCAAGGTCTTTCGAGCCTGAAACAGTGGTTCCATCCTGTGTTTATTCGTATCACTATGTTCTTTGAATGGTGTTGCTATGACTTGGTATATTTATTCATGCAACAGCTGATTCGTCACGACTAGGTGATACCATACGAAATCGCATCCTACTCTTTGTAATCCTGCGGATACGCTACCCGGCAGTTCTCCCTCTTCGTAGAGTCTTACGTTGGATTCTAGAATACGCCATCCTTTGAACAGACCGACGGCATGAATCAAGGATGCTCACAAGGTGTGGCTGGGGGCTTAATCTTTGTGATCAGCTCCGTTTGATATCGGTTCTAGCCCAGGGTCGATTCCGGCCATCTATGCGTGCTTAGCGGGCCGTAGCAATTGATCCCGATAACTTCCAATTCCGTTCTCGAATCATCAGTTATCATAAGCATTACTCAGGATAGAAAAGCTTCAACGCTCCGGAGCCCCCACCAATGGCAGCTCTCCCAAAGAACAATCCAAGAAATAAATTTCCTAAAGAAGACATTCATTGCAGCTCCAATCGGCTCAATACTGGCTGCGTTTGGGGTGTTGAACGCGTCTCCAACCAGAACACCAGCTCAGATAAGCATGCAAAGAGGCCGGCTAAACAATTGCAAATGATCAGCCAATAACCCAATTGCGCAACCCTATAAGCGGATCCTCGAAGATCATTGTTGACAAACAAGCTATTACGAAGCCTTTAGATGATATCTGAGTCTCGCAATATAGATCTCTTGTGCTGTACTTATCGACAACTATATCGGTTCTTGGCGCAACGTGTCTGCTGCACGAAACTGCCGCTTTTTGATGGAGTTCGGTGCAATGTCACGTTAGTTCCCCCCACGTTCCCCGCGATTACAGACGTCCAGAACAGTAAGTTCTCCGAAATTGCTGGGTTAGTTCGGTTTTGGTGCCTCTAATGGAATGAGAGGGGGTTGATCACTTATAGGCTTAAGTTGTATATAGGATAGAGCGTATCAGGGATTTGGCCGCTAGGTTCGTAGGATTTGCTGCCAAGAGACCCTCACCAATGAACTGTTCATAAGAGAGCGCGTCAACGCTCTACTTCCTGTAAAATAACTTCATATGAGCGTCCCTTCTTGAGCCGTCAGCGCATCATTATTGAGTGCAACATTCGCCATGGATCCCAACACTTCTGTTGGTGGGAAGAAGCATCTGGCCCATAGCCATGCACATGAGGAAGACATACCTGGCACGGTCAACCTCAACGCCGCAGGTAATCACGTCGATATTCCGGGACATTCCGAGCCGACATAGAACGATAGCTAATGCGCGACGATTCACATAGAGGGAGACGACACTGGATATGGCCAAGCACTGTTTCCTGTGCCTGCGGAGGATCCCAATGACCCCTTACAAGTAAGCCGACGAGGGAAGAATTACTGGGAGGGGAATCTTACCGGAGATTAGTGGTCGAATTTCAAGAAGACAATGATCTTAATCATCTGCTCCCTTTATTCCTTCCTCGCAAACGCTGCTCTCATCGGCCCGTCGCCGTATATCGACCTCTGGGCAAAAGAATTCGATATCACACCGACCAAAGCATCTGAGCTCATCTCATATCCGAACCTTGCCTTTGGCTTTGGTAAGCCAACTTTCTAGCAAGAATGTTATTGTCAGAGGACTAAAACCAGGCAGGGTCTTTGATTTTCGTGCCTCTGTATCTGAAGGTCGGGCGGCGGCCTGTTATGCTGGTATCTCTCATCATTGTCAGTGCTCTTCTTTCGACAGTAATGGGATAGCGTTAATCCCTTGCAGTTTTGTGCCGGCCTTATTGGAGCATCGCAGTGTACCACTTTCGGTGGCCTAATGGCTGCTCGAGTGATCCACGGCTTCGGGTCGTGTGTCTGTGAAGCTCTTCCCGTTCAGTTAGTCAATGATATATTTTTCTTGCATGAACGGGGCGAGAGGATCGGCTACTACACAGGTACTCACCACTGAATAATTAGGATCTCGACTTCCTCGCTAATCCCGGTTACGTGTAGTGTGTCTCTGCCTCGGAACCTTCGCTTCCCTGCCCGCGGGATATATCTTGGCTGGCGGATACGGGTGGCGGTTGTTCTTTTACGTCGAGTTCGCATTTGGCGCGACCCTGCTCTTGCTTGCCTTCTTCTTCGTCGAAGAGACCTCGTACGACCGCAAAGCTGCCATGCTAATGTCAACGCCGACGACAGACAGCGAAAAGGTTGCCGATGAGGCATTCGAGGGGCCCTCGAGAAGACCATCGGATGCACGAATACCGCCTCGCAAATCATTTGTCCAGTCTCTGAGCCTCTGGGGTAGAGTTGACCATGAAGTGCCATTCTTCGTCATGATCGCGAGGAGTTTTACCTACTTCCTGGTTCCCCAGTCGCTATGGGTTATCACCTCCTTTGGCATCAACATCGGCCTGCAGGCGCTCGCCTTTTCGTACACCTTTCCAATACTAATCACCTCGCCACCCTATAACTGGACGGTGGTATGTGACTACGATATTCATGGGGTGATGGAGTAGAAAAACTGACGTTGCATAGATCAATTCCGGTTTATTTGCGATAGCTGCGGTCATAGGGTATGCTATAGCCATACCGTTCACGTCGTCATCGGACAGACTCGCTGCCTACTTCACCAAGCGTAACAACGGGATTCGCGAGGCCGAGATGCGCCTAGGGGTAATATTGCCTGCGAGTACGTGGTCCGGATAAATTTCCGAATTTGGAAAATCTCTTAACCCCTTCGATTATTCATACTAGCGTATGCTCTACTCCAAGAAGCCGTCTTTCTAATTCCTTGTTCATCAGTGTTACTCGGGCCAGCCGGCATTGTCCTATACGGGTTTGCGGCCGAGAAGAGCTTGCACTGGTCGCTCTACTTTGTCGGGGGTGGGCTTTCGTACTTTGCCGCCTACTTTTATTTCACGTTTACCTTAGCCTACGCCGTGGACTCTTACTACTCGAACACCTCCGAGATGTTGATCGCGATGAATTTAGGGAAACAGTACGTATTACCGTCTGCCTGCTCTCTTCACACGCCCCCGCCTGCTTCCAAAGCCTCATTAATGAGCAAAGTCTTTCCGAAAAGCGGCACTTTCTAACGCCGGACCTTTTATAGGGCGATCTCTTTCGGTTTCGGCTTAAAAGTGTTAACATGGGTCATGGAAAGCGGCTACGCAGTTGTCGTGTCAGGTATCTTCGGGGGTGTGCTGTTAGCAAACAACCTTGTCTTGCTCGTCTTCATGATCTGGGGGAAGGCCATCCGTAGGTATATGTCGACTACATGGCTAGCAAGGTTGCATTCCTCCAGCATCAAGGAAGTTGTCACGCACTGAGTTGGGGTACGCCGAATAATTAGGCAGGCCTCTGGCATTCAAACCGGCTGGGCAGCCAAGACACCTATTATAATCATTATTACTCTGCAAACCTATCAAGATAATTTCTCTCCTACCTCCCATCAGTTCGTCTTCTTTTTTCAGCAGTATCTTTTCGTCGCAAAACCAAGTCTTATAGGGAACGTAACAGATCTGCCGGGGGCTTTTCGACCTGCTCAAGATACGAACGGGCTTGAATGCTGACCAATATTACCTAGTGTATGTCGCTCTGGCGCATCACCCTTGCAGCTGAATCTTCACCTGCGATGGTGGGGTGGGCCGGGCCGAACTAAGCTTTGGAGGGCAGATTTACGGGTTCTTCCTTTAGCGAATGTCGGAGCTGTATTGTCCCAGGACGGGATATCCCACGCTGGTTGTCTTTCAAGGTTTTATGTTGTCATGGAATTATCTCGCAACATGGCAACCACGGCACCCCCGGACGCACGATCAATACCCGCGCAACTGGGATTAGCAACATTGCATATCCTTTAGTTACACGATCTAAAACGATGATTCTTTTGTGTTTGGGATTGGTCGATTTAGATGAATTGAATCATCGTTAGGTAACAGACCAGGCGGCTAATTCCAATTCCCTGAGCCTCAATTCCATGTGCAACATTGCAACATATAAGTAACACAATATATGTAGGTAGCCCACAATCCAGCTGTGCGAAGATGTCATATTCATATTGTAGAGGTAATTATCTCCACGAAGTGCCAAGTGCCAACTCCCTATTCCCTACTCCCGGGCGTTGCTGCTGACTGCCTACCCCAGGATTACAGTGGTGAGCTCCACAGTGAAAGGAAAACTTCTGCAAGCCCGCCTTACAAGCCCGAAAGCTGGAGTAGAGATTGGACGAAGTCGTCAGGCCCTTGTCCACGTGGGCAAGGGGCCGTTGCTGAATTTGAGGCCGACGAGACGTAGTCAGCGGGAACTGACGGCAAGAAACTCCATTTCAAAGCACCTAGCGGACACTTTCATGCTGGCGCGCCGGCTAGTGCTGAGGAGGTTCGCTCGTATATATCGCTCGATCATGAAGGATACTTGCAGTTAGACGTATGTCAGGGAATGCAGGCGGGACAATATGCCCATGCCTAGCGGCGCGTCAAATCTCCAATTATTAGCGTGAAGACAACCCGAAAATCATGATCAACTTGCAGGAAACTTGGACATTGCCCATGTCCGAGGCGCCGTACATACATTAGTTTATTGTTTACATAATTGTTTTGCTAGTAGCGTAAGCTTGGCCCTCTCCTGTTGAGGTCGGCTGAGATTCCTCCTTCGG
The DNA here is from genome assembly GCA_022578495.1 of Nemania sp. NC0429. Classification (NCBI taxonomy): domain Eukaryota; kingdom Fungi; phylum Ascomycota; class Sordariomycetes; order Xylariales; family Xylariaceae; genus Nemania; species Nemania sp. NC0429. The sequence continues at coordinate 791,682 of MU392159.1, read as the reverse complement.
TCAACGGCACGGCTGCTACGGCACGGGTCGTTTCTTCCACCCGTTATGATTGGACCACACTCTGGACGCCGATGTCTGCACGACTGACTCAGGCACAGGATCTCTTGGCGTCCCAACCCCAGGAAAAACCCCCGATGGATATTAGCCGAATGTCTGATCCCAGGCCACAGCTTCAGATCTTTCGGAACGAAGCGCTGATCCACTAAGTTGCCATTTATACCTAGTATTGCAAAATAACAAGATTCCACCTAGTTCAGCCCGTTGAAACTACCTAAACACATCAGCTGAATCCATCAAGTAATATCGTGCAACATACCGCTGTGTACCATTTTCCGAGCCATTCTACGTAGTTCACAGTTTGCAGATACTTGTATAACGCTCAAGTCCGGTCTTATCCCTGGTTATCTTCATATTGATGTACTATCGCTTTATTGACATATAATAGGAAAAAGCATTGAGCCAGGTCGGCATTAGAACTATTACATATACGAAAGCCATCGACGTCATCGAACCTAAACTATTTCTCGAGTCTGTGCGTTACTTGCGCAGCGTAGGCATCAGACTACCCATGAGTTTGCTAAGCGATCCAGACCTTGTCCATGGCGGCTGGTTACGACACGCATTGTCATCGTCGAGAGGCCGGGTGAGCAGCAGTTTACCTTAGAATAAGTGCCGTGAGCATGGTTTCGAATCGAAGATCACTACCTTTTTCGATTTGGGACAGCAGTTTCCTGGGCCTGCGCCATCTTGAATGTTGCATCTGTACGGCACCGATACGGACCTTAACTTAGTCAAGAACCAACTTATCGACGATCATTTCCTTCTTTCGAGACGACAACACGCAATGGTTCCAAGAGCAAGGGACATGAGAATGGCCTTGGGGCCTGAAGGCAGTATTCTCCTAGTGCTAGCATGGAAAGTTGGATCGTGATGGAAAGGTTGACCCGTCGAGGACATTGCTTTGGTTCTGCGGTTGGGCCTCTTCGAATAGCGGCGCCGGGGCTTTCGAGGGAAGGATCACGAGGAGAGAGTTCGATAATCATCGCGATCCTGCCGAGAGTGATCAATACCACTCTTTGAATATAAATATCCAGCTTCCCACCAGATCAAGTCTCGAGAATCATCAGCAACCAGCACAGCAAAGACTCAAGCCAATACACCTTCACCTCTACAGGCTCTGCACACTCGCCCACATACTAGAAAATTCAAGTTCCAATCACCAAAATCAAAATGCAATTCTCCGCTCTATTCATCACTCTCCTCGCCTCCGCCGTCATGGCCAACCCCGTCAAGCGCAACGGCAGCAACCCCCCCACCCCATACGATGCTTGCCCCGATGGACTCTACAGCAATCCTCAATGCTGTGCCACTGATGCTCTCGGTGTTGCTGACCTCGACTGTGCAACTGGTACGCAATATCATCACAAAGAGATCTGTAGCATGTGGGAAAACATTGCTGACACAACGATACTACAGTCTATGCTGTTCCCACCAGCCCCTCTAGCTTCCAGTCGATCTGTGCTGCTGGCGGCCAACGTGCTCGTTGCTGCATTATCCCCGTGGTAAGTGGTGCCCATAGATTGAGTTACGGTCTTTATTATGAAAGAAAAATTATTCTGACGGACTACCTCTCAGCTCGGGCAGGGCGTCCTCTGCGAGACCCCAGTGGGCCTCTAGATCTGAGGCGAGATGGCTCCCTTCAGATATTTCTCACACGGAGCGGCTTGAGATGAAGGTGTCGTCCATTGCTTGACAGGAGTAATGAAGGAGGATGTCGCTACGGAGTTGCTGTCGGTGGGGTGTAGCGGCGGAGCAGGGCTGAGGAAATATCTCGTCACTCGTTTGAATACAATATAACCAATATTATCGAAATCCAGATTGTCTTTTTAAAGTGAACTGTATAGAAGAAGTAAATATAGGGTTGAATCACAAAAAAATCTACACTATTCTATCCTTAGTAGAATCGCAACATATTGTTAGAGAAGCCAGGATGCGAGGTATCAAAGAAAGCAATTCGGAATGATACCTCCTATTGCTTGTTATACTGCGCTAACACCATAACTGGTTAGCACCAGATGCGGAATGTTCCGTTTAAGATGCGGCGCGAGGACGGGGTGGAGTACATAGAGTGGGCACCTATTGTTAAGCCACGTGAAAAGAACAGGTTCTTGGCCATCTTCGCAAATACCTGGCTACTTCATACTTCGTATCGCGAATGAAATAACTGAACAATTTCAACCATTGTTCTTACTCTATATCGTGTCAGTGATGGCATATGCAGTACCGCAACCAGCAATTGCTTTGCCGCCCTCTATTACCTTTGAATCCATCAGGCTTGACACCAAGCCGACGGCCAGCATAGAGTGCTCAAGAGTGCAGAGCGTCGGCAAGTCTGGGCACTCAAACATTTTAGTGGTATTCCTCAATGGACTCATCGCACCGCAGTCATTCTGGTTACCTATTATGGCCCTCACCCTTCGCCGCATCGGAGTTGGTAATGCTGGCTCCAGCGGTGATACATCCCGACCGCAGATGCTGGCATATGATCGTTACGGCCAAGGTAGAACAACTGATCGCGACCCAGGCGATGAGGGAAAGGAAGAAGGTTATGGGCACGACACACTAGACGTCACACGCGACTTGCATCAACTCATTAGCCAAATCACGCAAGATTCAGATAGCCAATCCAAACGTATCATGTTCGTCGCTAACTCGATCGGATGCGCTATAGCTCGTCTATACGCTGAGCAATATCCCGGGACTGTAGCTGGCATGTTGCTTCTCGATAGCATCATGGCCAACTCCGATTTTGTCAGCATATTTCCTGACCCAGATAGCGCTGGCTTCGATCCTGGGTCATTGCCGCAGGACGTTACGCCAGAAATACTACGCGAGACACGTCAGAAATTCCGCGAGATCTTCCACCCCAGCGTAAAAAATCCCGAAAGTCTAGATAGGCGCAATCTAGCGACACTGTTACCCGATTCTGACAAGCCCTTCCTTGATCATGGATCTGGCGGAAGGGCGCCATCTGTGTCGGTAGTTGGTCATGATCCTGAGTGGTTCGCCAAAGAAAGCCTCCGAGGCTCGATGGAGACTCCAATTGCTATATCTATGAATTACACGAATCCTATCTGGCACCGTTATAACCAAGGCCTCACGAGACTTACAGATCCGGAGAGAGCATCCGGCCCGATCATTGCGAAAGGTTGTGGCCACTTCGTTCAGAAAGATGACCCAGTATTTGTTGCTGAGCTGGTATGTAAGATGCTAGAGACTATCGCAAAGGAATCGTAACTGGGAGTTCCTTCGCGGCATCATCAATGGGTATACGACGCAGGCAACATAGCATGTTGAAGCGATTGCACCTATAGCTGTATGCTGGCGCTAGAATGCTGCGGGGCGTTCTTGAACTCTTTAAGAAAGCTGCACCATGATGAGTATGAATTAGGGAAGTAGAGAGAGGCACAAACATGATAACGTCACTTCGGAGAACCTGCTTTCTGCTGAACTCGAAAAGAAGCTCACAACTGTTTAAGGCATAATTCATTCTACCCCCTTATCCAAATCAGACGGGTGCGTATTGGATAGCATCTCTGGTCACTTATATGGCTAAGCACATGTCAGATTGTGTTATTTGGAGATAGTAAAGGGTCACGATGGCCCGTGGTACCGGTTTCCGTAGCCAATTGCCGTGCCAGAGTTGCGTTCATACCTGATGACATGAGGAGACTCAGGGGAAGTCCTACCTTCCTGTATTCTTGTCAGTACAAGCCCCTGAAATTTCCACCCAATGAGGGCTTGGAAGTGTCACTGTGCGGATCGGAGACGAGGAAATACACTTGTAAGATTGTTTACATTTTACAAATCTGATTGCCTGTCCAAATGACACGTTTTGAGTTCTTCATTTTGAAACCACATGCCCAATGTCCTGGGTTCGAGCTGACATCACGCCTTATAATATACTCCCTGACACTGTAGATCTCGGCCGCGGTGTGGTCATGGGGTATTATACAATCACGTTTGACACCTGGGTATCTTAGCATTTGTTGACATTGATTGTGCTATTATCGGGATGAGATGCTGCGGACGGCAGCGATTCTACCTACTGAGACATACATACTCACTGTGCAACAATAGACTGAGTACTGCTTAAAATACCATGCACTAAGCTCAATCCGCAACTTGTCTTAGCTGCCGGGCACGAACGATTACCTGTTGCGGCGAGAGGCATGCCGCTCATTGGTAGAGAGCCCTGCCACCTGGAATTACAAGCACATTTACTTGTCGAGTAAAACGGCTGTTACAACCAACGTCATTTCCCGTCCCCGTCATATTCACTACGTTCATTTACTCTCTCCATGGTTGATTCACTATATCAGTGCTGCATAAGAGCGAGCTGGGAACCTCCTGCTTGCTTTCTGTCCTACGCAATACACCTGGTGTACCTCTTTCCGGATTTCATTACAACAGCGAAACAACTATAAGTAAAGCACCGTCGCCAGCTTACCTTGGAATAAGCCAGACCACTCAGGACAGACAGAACACCACAAAAAAAATCAAGATGAAGAGCTCAACCCTGGCCACAGTATTTCTCCTCGGCGCAGCCTCAGCGCTCCCTGGATCCATACCACCAACGATCACGGCTGCGCCTGAGTTGAAAGACAATTCGGTCGAGAAGTCCGCCAGCCACAGCTCAAATGCTTGTACATCAACAGACTGCTGGGCTTCTTATGCGGAGTGCAATGGCTCCTTGACTTTTGTCTACCTGTATGGCCTCGTCCCCCCTATATCCTCCTCTATTGCGGGTTAGCTGACTTGTTGAACTACCTAGCTGCTACACGCCTCCTCCTTGTGGGACAGCGACATCTCCAGAGCCGTACAGCTGCCCGTCTCCTGCAACTCATACAAGTCATCCGGCAGCGCATGTCACTTCTTCCACTCCAACGGTCGTCACGATATTTCCGACTTCGAAGACATCTATCAGTTCGTCCTCTCACACAGGGGCCGTAACCTTCTCAACCTCTACCACGTCTTCCCAATGTTGAATTTGCCTTCCGTAGGCGCTTATCGACTTGAGGGGTACAACATTTGCTCCATTCCAGATATGAGATTCGTCGGGCAGTACAGATGTCGGCTATGGGGGTGGCTTCTTCGGGAGGTTTGCTATAAGGATATAATGCATAGAGATACCCGTATATGGTCAATTACATTACCCGCCTGGTAACCACTGCAGCTTAGCACGGAGACGTTATTAGGCCAGGCGGGTATGGCTTTCATAATTCCGCATGGTTGGGCGCGGTTGCTTGAAGGAGCGATGTTTCGCTAAGCTGGAGATAGGGGCTAGAGAATTGCTCATTCTGCGGGCTAGAAAATCAATCTCGAATCACTGTATATCTGCACATACCACTAATACAGCTTGAATCTTATAATTAGAGACCTTCCCTGAGTGTAGCTGAACCTGGTTCCAGTATGATTAGCGGATAATATGCTTTGGGTACGGAAAGATAATCAAATGGAATGAGAAAGGTTCGTTTCATTGCTCTCGTCGGCTGGCGAGAACTGGAAAGTCTGTTTGCAACTAATGGAAAGCTTAAGCCGCTATTTGGCATGCGACCTCACATATTAAGTACCTCGGTATCTGCTTTGTCTCAGATCTCTGCACTATTCCCGAATTGGAAGGTTGTCTCGGCGGGTCTCCCCGGCAGTGGCTGTGGGTCCACGTGCTGTCATGATCCGGTGTTCCCATCTCCCAACTTCCAAGTTCCAACTCCCTAGACAACCTGCCTCAGGTATCAACACTATTGTAACCTGGTGATTTTTAGGCAACCACATCATATTTACATCCACACTGCGAAAGCTCTATCGCCTCTGTCTATCTGGAACTCTGCACAAAGCCCTCGACTACGTTCCCCGCTTCTCGTCGTCTTAATCCGCCAGCCTTAAACAAGGCCCGCCGATAACCGATCAATCGAAAGCGATCCAATACATTCGTCAACCGACAAAATGCGATTCCTTACCGTCGCCGCCGCCGCCCTGGCTGTCACGCAAGGCGCATTCGCCGTCGATATCCAGAAAGCCATCATCATGACCTTCCCTCAAGGGACACCGGATAGCGTCGTCGGCCGCGCGATGGAGGATATCCGCAAAGCCGGTGGCACTATAACCCACGAGTACAAGCTGCTCAAGTACGAGATCCTTTTCAATTATCCCCCGGCGTACCACCCCTGCTGCGAGCATTATGAAAACAGGCTCGTCATTGTCTCGAATGTCATTTGACTGCCGGCGATGATCGGTCCAGGAGATTATGCGGTGAAATGCTTTGCTAAATGGAGTACTGACCATTTTGACCAGGGGCTTCGCAGCCAAGGCACCACAGAAGATCATCGAAACCGTTACGATCTGGAGCAGCGAGTATCATGCAATCATCGAAGAGGACCAAATTGTGGAGATTTCTCATCCCAACGCGCACTGAACCACCACCAGCTCCGCGAGCTGACCAACGTGACTACGACTTGAACGATCTCTGGTTCCGCGCTACTCTGATACCCTCACCATGTGGTCGTAATGCTTGTGATAAACAGCGGAAAGAGAGGAATGTTTTGAGGCGACTTGTTGTATGGAATAGAAGACGCTGGATTTCTTTACCTCGGCGTTTAGGGGCTGGGTACCGTTTATATGTTCGAATTAATTATTACATCCGTCAAATCTCTCAAAGGTTAAAGAAACCCAATTTTCCTGGTGCGATTCCGACTCATCTCGGTGGTGCACGCTGGTTCAGTGCGCCAATGTAGTTGTCCTGACTGTCTCATCACTACTGTGTGTTGCGCTATTATGCGCTACGAGCTCCAGGAGAAATGGCTATATCGGGAGACACTGCGAATTGGAGAAGACAACAGAAGTATATCACATGTAACTCAATTCTTGGGTGGACCTGTGAATCGGTTAATACGTCAATTGTTCTTTTGCTCGCCGTTGGCGTGATCAATCCAATGGCGACGCCCTAAGCTTTAGGAATCAGGACGGGATCTCTCGTTCAGATTAGGTAATAGTCGTTTCGCCTCACAGCCCTTACCCAGGGTAGTAAACTAGTTTCAAGAGAGGCTTGCAGCTGTTGTGTCGCGTGCGCCTCTTCTGCATTATGCAGAAGAGACCCTCAATGGCTCAACTTTGGCATTTGCACAGCTCATTCCGCTCGCTTTCATGTAACTGGCACTAGTTAATACAAAACCCAATCATTCCGCATTGGACGGGGGCTAATGCGAACTAATGTCGAGAGTCTCTTCAAGTCTCCCTTGCTCAAACCTGCCCAGTGTTCAATATGTCTATTTCAAGTTTAGGGCTACCTATGGGTAACTTGGCCTGGACGAAGTACTTTTTTATGCACCTTTCCGCGTTGCAGTAGGTAGGTACCTACCTACCTACCTACATGAAGGTCGGTACCAGTGTATGTAGTGTATGCGATCTGGCGATCATGTCCATCCCAAAGGTTCAGCATTGTTGCGCCTGGAAAAAGCTGGGTATTCCGTCTTGCATTGAACACAAAGACCTTTATTGGCTGCATGCTTCCTTGTAGGATGACAAAAGTAGCAAAAGCAATGCCTGACAATAAAACCTGCCCATTCACACTTAAGAGGTCAGTACTTCTTGCCGACACCCCGCCTACACTCTAAGTACTTGGTACATACAAGGGCCTTAGGAGTTCCGTTCCTCGATAGGGGATATGTATTATTTGCAGCAAAATCTACCGTCCTCTGCTAGCTAGCGTATTTCCCCCCTGGCGCCCTATGCGGCCTGATGATATAGGTACCCACTTCGACTTGGTCCCTGGCAGTAGGTACTTCAAGTTACATCCTACCTCCTGTAATAGTGTTATCACAGGCAACCTACACTACGCTTCCTATCTCGAGCCTGCGATCCCAACCTGCGATGACAACCTGACACAAAAAACCACAAAAGCCCCCCAACACACGCACGACAATCAGTCGCTTTGTCCTCGAATACAGTTTGACCTGGGTCCCTTTTAGCGAAGTTTCGTCTGACGGTTGAAACCCATAAAACAATGCGCTTTATGATCGACTGAATCGACTGAACAATCCCTATTCTGCCCAACAATGAGACTCTGATGCTCTTTGTCACCGATCTTGACCTACTTCTACAGCTTCGATCCCGGCAGCCCTGGAACCCTGGAGCCCTCGATCGGTCGACGACGTTCACTAATACCATGAATTCTACAACTCTCTTTACACGTCTCTTTACTGCGTTTCTGTAGAGTAGCAGTCGCAGTTTGTTCCTAACAGCGTCTTTGCACGCGTTCACTTCCTTTCATCCTTCTATTCCTCCACCTGCTTCGCTGCCGACACCTCGAATCTATATAGCCCGGCCACGGTATTCGCAGCCGCCTCGTAACCTACGGCTGCCTAATCTGGGCGATTCTATATTGTCGGCTGGCACGATGATATCCTCAGTCAATCATCAGGCCACCCATGTGGCCCTGTTCGAATGGGTATGTATACTTCCCCTCCGGTCATATTGTTTATTCCTCTCCTGCCTCTTCTCTCTGCATGATTTTGGGTTTGCTAACTTAAACTGTTCCGATAGGCCCATGCGATGATCCTCAAATTTGCGCCCGACCGCGTGTCGGTCCTGAAAACGAAGAAACCCGAACAACTATTCGACGGCGCACTGTTCTCTGCACTACTCCAGACCTTGGACCCAAGATATAACCCTGCCCGGTTCGAGGAGAGCCTCGCCGCAGCGGAGGCCGGCGACGAGACAGGAAGAAGCATGCACATTATTCATATCAGCCTGATTGAATTTGCCCGAAGGCTTTGTCCAAAGATCGAACCTCTGATCAAGATGATCGATTTCCAGGCCTTGGATAGAGACCCGACTAGAGCGGGCATGTTCGAGGTAAGTATCCCCTCCGCCCACGAGCCCCGTGGCTCAACCCTCCACCAGGATGCCGCCGGCCCTCGACACGATGCTGAGCAATACTTCCAGGTCCTGATTCTATTCTTGTGTGCTGCCAGTTTCCACCAAGACAACCATCGGTACATTCCCCTTTTCTCGACGATGGACCAAAAATACCAAGTTGTTGTCTTTACTATCATCAATGAGGTTGAGGCCAAGCTTGACCAAGACACTGTTGCTACCGATAGTGACGTCGCTACTGCCCCTAGCAGCGCGAAAGAGGATGCTGATCTTGCCTACGAAGCTGCCATAGTTGACTTGCAGCGTGAACTTGAAGAGTCCAAGCGCTCTTCTGGTAACTTACGACTGCGGTTGGACCATCTCCAAGATAACTATGACGAGCTAGTTAGAAAACATCACGAGTTACAAGATGAGAATGAGAACCTTCACAAACAGCTTGAATCGGAAACCGGTAACTTCGATCGCCACCGACTTCAGCGGCATTTGAAGGAAAACGAGACGCTCATCGCAAATTTGGAGAATGAGAGGAACTCGCTGATTGAAGAGAGGGAACAGCTCCTTAAAGATAAGATCCGTTTGGAGGCTGCATCGCGGAAAGCTGAGTTGCTCGTGGATGAGAACCAGGAGCTCAAGGCTAAAAACGAAGAACTTTCCAAGAAAGCTAACATGGCGGACAATTTACGGAAAAAGGTCGAGGCATCAAAACATCTCGAGGCTGAACTAGCATCGCTGCGGAACGATAGGATGGACCTCACCAAGACTTACGATCAACTCACATATGCCAACTCGAAGATTGCGACATTGAAACGAGAAAGCGAGGCATATGCCGCTAAGATGGAAGGATACGAGATCGATATCGCGAACATGCGAGACCAGAAGCTAATGCTAGGGTCAGAAAACAAAGATCTGCGGATGCGTCTTGCTGAACTAGATCAAAGAAGTCAGCTTGACGAAGCTGTGGTAAAAGATCTTCAAGAGAAGATTCTGATGCTGGATCCGTCGGTGGCTACGGATGACCCCTTGTCTGCACGCCCTGCCTCTCTTGAAGACGAGCTCAATGATTCAAACAATATGGTATCAATGAGAGATCTCGAGTTACAGAGGCTTCACGCAGAAAACGCAGTGCTCAAGAGCACCGTCGGTTCAGAAACGGACAAAGTTCAACTGATCCAAGAAATGGAGGATTTGCGGGACTCTCATAAGGCCGTACAGGAGAAATATAACGAGATCTTTGAAAAGTTTGCAGTCAGTCAGAAGCAGATCGACACCCTGATCCAGGGCATGAACGGAGAAGGGTTAGTTGAAACCATACAAGCTTGCTATGATATGGCCCCGGGCACGAAATGGCTGATGTCGGATTTTTTCAGGGAAGAAGCGTACTCGAATCTACGGACCCAGGTCCTTGCCGAACAAAGCCGCTCTAAGCAATTAGAAAGAGAGTTGGAGAGCATCAAAGAACAACTCGCTGACAAGGAGCGCGCCTTGTTAGAGGTCCGCGGTGATTGTAAGGCAATATTTATAGACTACGTCTTGAAGGGAGAAGACGCTGACAACTTTGAAAAAGTGGCCGCAGTCGAAAAATCTGCTGCGGATGCTCTTACGGAACTGAAGAATACCGATGGCATGATTGCAGTCTCACTTCGTAAAGAGCTTGAGGTAGAGCGAAAGAAAAACAAGCTGCTAAAGGATGAGGCAGAGGCTTTCCAAAAGCAGCTCATTACCGCTTTCATCGAAAAAGACGAACTTCGCCGCGAAGCTGAAACTGCTAACAGGGAGCTTCAGAAGGCAGCCGACGGCCAGACCGTCAGCACGGACTACATCAAACAATCCGAAAAGATGGAGAAGCTTCGGACTCGCTACAAGCAACTGCAGCAGGTGAGTCATGGCTCTTCAAAATTACCTGAGTCTTCAAACGAAGAAGACGACCCCGACGTAACTCACGTCGAAGAGAAACGACAGACTATGTGGGAGAGCATTAACCCCTGGTTTGCGAAGCCGCCGACCGCTCCTGAGAGTGGTTTCTATGCCTATGAGATTGGAGAGAATGGTTCAGTGACTGTACCTAAACATCCAGCCTCGAGGAAGTCTTCTCGGAGCGGTAGTGTCTCCGTAACTCTGAACACTGACATTCGTACCTCGGGATACATCTCGCCTGACCGTATGAGTGTCACATCGGCGAAGCCGCCGACCGCTCCTGAGAGTGGCTTTTATCCTTACGAGATTGGAGAGAATGGTTCAGTGACTGTGCCTAAACGTCCAGTCTCGAGGAAGTCTCCTCAGAGCGGTAGTGTCTCCGTAACTCTGAACAGTGACACTCGTACCTCGGGATACAGCTCGCCTGACCGTATGAGTGTCAAATCGGCGAAGTCGCCCACTGCACATAGGAATTCCCCCAGTCAGGGGAGGGAAAGGCCTGGGAGCCAGACCAGTTGGCTAGGATTTAGGGCCAAAGGCGCAGGCTGTCTTTGAACGATTTCCTTGTCATCTTCTGATCTTGCGCACATGGCTAACAATTTGCTCTCTGAAAAATAGCAATACGAACAATCCGACCTCAAGAACCGCGAGCTTGAACGGACACTCAAGTCTGTTCGCTCTGGTGCTGAGGCTAGCGCACAAAAAGTAAGTAGCACTTCTCCTATCATAGATTTTGGTATACAACAGTTGGATATTCCCATATGTATATGTGCGTTGATAAGTTTCTGCGTAAATCGATGTGCCCAAACTATTGTTCTTTTTATTGTGGGTTGGACTAGTTTCTATTTGCGAACAGCAAATTGCATTTGTGACCACACGTTGTGCGGAAAATTCTAAACCGGAAATTAGGCCCAGGCAGACCAGACCATCAAGAACCTCGAACACGAGAACTCGAGGATTGCCTCTGCATGGTACGATTTATCGAGCAGGTTACAGAGTAACCATTTCGTACTGCAGCGACGCAACGAGGCGCCTAAGAGCTGGCTGAACAGACAGAGGCATATCGTGAATGGTTAGTACTCTCCGTCTATGACTATTCGCCTATGCATGTCTTCCAGGGACACTTACTTGCGGTTTGCACTTTAATGGGTGTTGCGAGCCAAGCGTGCTAATACCAGTTCGTTAGCTACGCCGCGGAGATAGGAGTTTTCGCCGGTATACACGTAGTATCGCAACACTAACGTGCTTATTCGCGGCTCGGGGCTTGCTCGCAAGCTCCTATACTTCTGAAAACGCTTTACCCGCTTCCTGAATGAGAACTGTTGTTCATATTGTACCAGCTGACCCCAGGAGCCATATTTATTTAATATCCCCGATGAGGAAGTGCGCGTCTTTGCCTTCAATTCATTCTTGCATTCATCCCTCTGAAATTGTAGGATACGAGTAACCTGTGTTGTCACTCTATCTACTACTATCAGTCACTCACACAACGCCAAGGCACACCTGGTACGGAATCCCATCGGATATCCGCTTTCTCTTTGTCTCTGTCTCCTTTCTTTACTTTTCCCATCTCCATCTGTGGGTGGAGTGGTGGTTTTACAGCATCTGCATAGAGAGGGAGAGGGAGAGCGAGAGAACATATCATGTACAAACGGAATCAGGACATATATACGGACGGGGGAACCTTCAGTTTGTTTTTTTGCATCGACAGCTGTGTGTATATATAAGCCGTCTAGTTTGTTAGATTATACCCCCACCCTTTCGAATATATAACACCGGAGCATACTATAAAACCTGTACACTTTTGCGAGCAGGACTTTGTGAGTATATAAGCCAGTTTCTGATTATTGCGGGACGATGTGGTAGAGTTTGTCATAGGCAATTAGGGCAGACTAATGAGTTGGTATCGGATGCGGATTCTCACTTGCCTTACAGGCTTACACCAGCCCCTTTTACTCTTTTTTTTTTTTTTTTTTTTTTTTTTTTTTTTTTTTTTTTTTAAGTATTTGGGTCAGATAATCGGTACTTGTTCAGCGCAGGGTATGTACGCAAATGACACCCAGCGAGCTAGCTATGAACAAGTTACAGAATTTTTTGTATTTTTGATAGGGACACAATTTACATGCATACACAGCAAAGCCTAGGGAAGGAGGCGAAAGAAGCAGTAGGTATGATACAAATCGTCGTAGTCGCCATGGTCCCTCTTCTCTCTCTCTCTCTCTCCTACCTTATCCACGTATGCGGCTCCCTGGATTCTCTCCAAGTGCCAAGGGGGGCCGCCATCGCAAAGCCGAGGATGTGTGCAACGGTTCTATTTTGGTGTCCTCGACGGCCATGTCTCACAAACAAACAAACAAACAAATATCGATTCTCGTGACGCGTGTTGTTGTCTCGTCTCATGGTGACGCAATAAGACGGGGAGTGGTTCGACGTTGAATGGATGACGCTGAAAAAAAAATCCCCGACAGCGACCTTCCTTCGTTTCATCTCGTTAAGTTAAGATTAAGCCCTCCGACAACGGCTATTGGCCGGTCAGCTTGCTTAAGATGCCCGACTTCTTCTTCTCGCTCTCGCCGAAGATCTTGACGAGGCTGTTCCAGACCTGCCCGGGCTCCTGGCTTGCGTCGATGCCCTTCCAGATGCCCGTCTTCTTGTAGTAGCCGACGACGGGGGCCGTCTGGGCGTGGTAGGTCCCGAGGCGCTTCTTGAGGGCGTCGGCGTTGTCGTCGGATCGCTGGATCAGGGGCTCGCCAGTCAGGTCGTCCTTCATGGCCTCCTTGGGCGGGTTGAAGATCTGGTGGTACGAGCGGCCTGACGCGGGGTGGACCAACCGTCCGGTGATACGTGCTACGAGCAGGGCATCGTCGATTTGCAGCTCCACGGCATGTTGCAGCTTCTGGTCCTTCTCCGCCAGCATCTTGTCAAGCGACTCGGCCTGGGTGACTGTGCGGGGGAAACCGTCGAGGATGAAGCTAGTGTAACGATCATGTTAGTCCCAACCTGGGCTGTCTCGCCAGGGAACGATGGCTTGCTGTGATGATGAGAGAAGCAAGCCCCCAGCTTAAACGTACCCGCCCTTGCACTCCGTGTTGGTGGCCAGCTCCTCCTTGATCATGCCGATGACAATCTCGTCGCTGACAAGACCACCAGCGTCCATGATCTTTTTAGCTTCTCGCCCTAAGGGGGTCTTCTTCGCGACCTGGGAGCGCAGCATGTCACCGGTGGCCTGGATGTAACCTTGTTAGTCGCGGGGTCGAGTTTGAGGCAATTCTTCGCCATGTCGGAGGTGGACGCACGAGATGGCAGCATGAGAACTTTTCCTTAATCTTGGGTGCTTGTGTTCCCTTTCCTAGAAAAGCAGAGAGACTCGGTCAGCGCATTTCGAGCTCGACAGATCATGCTGAGGAAGCTTGAGCTTGAGGCGCAGCTCCCCTCTCAACCGAGGCTCCGGAAGCTCCACTCGGCGACGTACCGGCTCCAGGAGGACCGATGAGAATCATGCGGATGCTCTCGGTGGTGAGGGGTTCGCCGGACTGGCGTTGTTCTAAGCGCTTCACGCGCTCCTCGAGGCTCGTCACGACATCGTGCAGCCGCTTGAACTCGTTATCGATGACACCCATGGCGAAAATGAGACTGCGCCAGGAGGGAACAGGGCCGGACCGGAGGGGTTGGACGGGAAAATAAGAGAAGGACGGGATGAGCAGCTGTTGCGAGCTGATATACGGGAGGATGGGGAGTGGAGAGGGTGTGACGTGGGAAAAAAGAGACAGGAAAGAAAGGAAAGAGAGGAGGTGAGGAAGCTCCGAAAGTGAGGATTGCGAGGTTCCGGGCTTGTCTACGAGACGGACGGCAAGCAGAACAGATCGCGACAAAAATGCTGATAAAGTACCTGCTGCTACCTACGACCTGCTGTAGACCATTACAGTAACAGTCGCTGTAGAGGGACTATGTAGCGGGCCCAATTGGGGACTGTGACTGGTCGCGGGCGCCCGGTTTAGTGGAGCGCAGCTTCATGGGGTGACGCCTTAGCGGCTTGTTCTGCCTTGTGCTGCAGCAGGTTACGAGCACCCCTGTTGCCATTACTACGTGTACCTGCCTCTGTCTGGTGCCGCGGTCTTCAGAGAGCCGGTACCTTAGCATCTCGGCAGCGCATTAGCCGGAGCCGAGCCAGATGAGCTAGAAATCTAGAAGGTACCTCTTAACTCACATCTAATTAACCAGTACCTACGAGGTATCTATTCACCGATCTTCAACAACGGCTCAAAGCTAGCTTTTGTTTCCTCCTTTGCTCCGAACTAGTGTATTTCTTCTATGATGCTAGTTACGCATGTAACTCGGTTAATAATAATAAACAATGAGACATATATTTTGAGCTGCTTAGGCCAAATAAGCTGAAGGTAGGGGATCTTTCTTAGTAAACCCACCCTGTTAGCTTTACTCAGCTTCTTGGTCTTCACGACATTCACAGTCGTCTGCTAAAAAAGCGCATATTCATCTAAGCAACAAAGCCCTCTTCTTCTTGGCTGTGTTTGATAGAAGTATCCACCTGTCAGCAAAAAGAACGATTGTTCGTGTGTCTGGATTCCAAATACTGGCTCGACTGTAGGTACCTGTCGAGTGTATATGGAAACGGAAGTAGGCTGTTCGAAGGAACCTCGGGACCTGAGGTCCTTATCTAATCGGCGGAAGATGACTGCGCCACACAAGCCACTACCTACATTTGGCTGCGAGATCGGTCCCTCTTTCAGCCTCATCGGTACCTCAATGGATTGGAACTTTGGCGGGGCTGTCATTGAGCTCGGCCCATGCCACTAGTCCATAAAAGGGATCGAGCTTCGCCCAGGGATTTCGTAATAAGGCAGCCTCGTAGTTACGACAGACAGCTACTTCGTAAGTACCGACCGACCTAAGTAACCTGCAGATACATACAGCCTTCTACCACCACCAAGCAAGTCGCAAATCACCAATTCCCACACCATATCAGACATCACCTCTCTGCCTCCCACGATCCCCGCGCGTACCCCATATATATCATCTCACAGTCGTCGATACACGGGGTCTCGCTTTTACGATGCCTGCCACTACTGCCGAGACGCTCTCGTTCGTCAGTAGAAATGTCACCGTCGCACCCCTCGTTCTATTATCCGTCGTAGACCATTTCAACCGCGCCGCCAAAGGAACACGAAAGCGCGTCGTCGGTGTATTGCTAGGGCAGAATGATGGGAAGAACGTCCGGGTATCCAACAGCTTCGCAGGTCAGCCAGAACACCCCCGCACCCGCTGCTATCTTCGACTGCTTGACTAACACCGTCTTCGGCCTGCAGTACCTTTCGAGGAAGATAACGACGACCCCTCGGTATGGTTTCTGGATCACAACTACGTCGAGAATATGAACGACATGTTCAAGAAGGTCAACGCACGAGAGAAGTTAATAGGGTGGTACCACTCCGGCCCCAAGTTGCGAGCCTCCGATCTCGAGATCAACGAGCTCTTCAAGCGATACACACCAAACCCACTACTCGTCATCATCGATGTCCAGCCCAAAGAGTCCGGCGTACCAACAGATGCATATTTTGCGGTGGAAGAGATCAAAGATGTAGGTACTCTTCTGGGAGTTTTGACGTGGAGATACAGAGAAGTTTTACTAACGATGCACACCCCCAGGACGGCACCACTACATCAAAAACATTCGTACATACACCCTCCACGATCGAAGCGGAAGAGGCAGAGGAGATTGGTGTTGAGCACCTTCTCAGAGATATCCGCGATGTCGCCATTGGCACACTATCAACTCGCATCACAAATCAGCTGCAATCTCTGCAAGGACTGCATCTGCGCTTGCGCGAAATCCAGACATACCTCCAGAAGGTGCAAGACAAGCAATTACCGGTGAACCATGCTGTTCTCGGCAATCTACAGGACATATTCAACCTGTTACCGAACCTGTCCACGCCGAAACCCGGTGGCGAGCCCAAGGGCTCCAATGTCGGCGAGCTAGGCTACGCCATGAGCGTCAAGACAAACGACCAGCTATTGGCCATCTACCTCAGCAGTCTCATCCGCGCAATCACCGCGTTCCACGACCTCATCGAGAACAAGATCCAAAACCGGCAGCAGCAGGAAGAGACGGAAGCGAAGAAAGAGGAGGCCGCCGCGGAGAAGGAGAAGAGCGAGAAAGAGAAGAAGGAAGCCGGCGCTAACGGCTCGAACGCCGCCGAATCGGGAGACAAGGGCTCCGAGAAAGAAAAGAAGAAATAGAGGAGAGATAATTCGGGGCTGCAACATGAATGAAAGCCGAGAGGCGATATAGAAATGCCGCCATAAATGAAGCAGCAATTCTGTGACCCTCAACTCAACTCGGACAACAGGCATTGTATAATATCCCGGCCCCCGGTGAAACAGGGCCAGGAGAGCGCTTGAGCTGGAACGGGCGTCTTCTAGGTTAATAGACGTTAAAAATTAAAGCATGTGCGATGAATGAAACAGCCAACTTCATTTGTGGCACGGAAGTTCAGATTCCCGAGTCTTCCATCTTTATATGCGTCATATGATACCACTACCTTTATAATTAAGTAATTACCTTAGTAGTAATCGCGGTGCCATGTGTCTGTCTATGTTGTGTCATTAATGCCATCGCTTGAACGAAGATTACCAGTCATTTCTCACAACCCAGCAGCTAGCTAGCTACCTTGTTCAGTTCTCAAATTCACTTCATAAGCAGCGTCGCAAATCAGCACAGACTCTCATAATAAGCGAAACATGGCGACATCATGAATCTCACGAATCTCAGAGATCTCCCACAAGACCAGCGCTCTCCTCCCTACTCACCAGACGCTCCTCGACATACGCACCCAACACGGCATCCCACCTCTCGGCCAGCACGCAGGCGAGAAGGTGCTTGCAGCAGGGGACGCCGCCGGCGCCATCCCTCCCGTCAGCGCTCAGGCCGCCGAATTCCCAGGGCTCGCCCGTATTCTCAGCTCCGTCCATGTCCACGTCCATGTCCGTGATTCCGGGCTCCGCAGTATCCCCTGACTCAGGGGCGGGGGCGGTGGCGGGGAGTATCCGATACCCGGAGGCGGAGGCGGAGGCAGTGGATGAGAAGGTGGGGAGCGGTGGGAAGGCGGAGAACGCGAAAGCCGCGCAGGTGCAGTTCCAGCTCGCGAGACGGACTATGTACGCCTGTCCGCTGTGGAACGGATTCTGGGCGTGGTGGTGGTGGTGGTGGCGCCGGTGGGAGGGCTGTTGCGCGGAGCGGACGAGGTGGTATAGTGGGGGTGACTTGGCTGCTGCTTGCTTCTTGGATGGCGTGTCATCTTTGATTTCGGCTTGAGATGGTTCATGCGAGCTTATGGTTGGACTTTGGCCTCTTTGGATATCTGCGTTGTGCTGGATGTGGCTTGTGCCGGGCGTCAAGATCACGCGGGTCACGAGACGTCTGTCTAGGAGATCTAGCGCGGGGAGGAGGGTGGAGGGGTAGAGGACGTGGAGGGTCGTGAGGATGGGGCGGTAGGCTGGCGGTATGAGTTTGAAGGGATTGGATGGTGGTGGGGGTGGGTTTGTGTGCTGGTTCGAGGATCTATGAGATGGGATGTGATCTGCTGCCGTCGGCTTGGTGGTGGTGTTGTTGGGTTTGGCTATGGGGATGGAGGGGAGGCTTGAGATGAGAGAGGTTAGGAGGTCCCTTGGACTCGGGATTGTCGCTGTCATTTTTACCTATCCACGTTCATTTCATTGTGTGATTGAGATCTTCATGAGAGGAGGTAGTGTAGCTGATCGATGAGCTTGATGAACGATGGTTGATGCGATGTGGTGTTGGTGTTGAATTAAGTCTTATTTAGGCACAGTGGCTAAACAGTAACCTTCATGTAAGTGTACTGTATCCGGATTAGGCAATATACAATACAGTATTTACATGCCGCGCTCTTGGTTTTACTCCCGACAACTTTCTAAGGGCTTGACTAATCTTGCCCGGGCTCGACACAACCCGTCGTCGTGTAAGAGACTAAGGAACAGTTTTTACGTTTCCCTGGAGGCCGTGTCAAGACATCTAACAATATTGAATTTGTCGACAACTGAAACATAAGCTCGAACTCCTTGTTAGACTTGAGTAGCAGGCTTAACATGCCTAAAATCCCAATGAAGCTCGTCGTAAATCGTCCCTGGAGGGTCGTTGAACTTTGGCACCGCCTCCACCAGCCCGAATTCTGCAATGTGCTCCAATGCGCTCTGTTTTGTGTGTTTAATCCAGTAGCGCCCGTACTCACTCCTGCAGGCAAGGCAGTAGTATCCCTAATCGGCCTGCCGGCCAAAATCAAACAGATGCGGTGCGCTAACGATAGCCATGAACCGTAGAACTTCCCTATAGGTCTTGTCTACCTTTGGTAACCCAGGGCCCTCCAGGCGCGGGTCGAGTGCCCTCCGGTCGAAGAGCTCAAGGCGTTTCCGCGCTACTTTGCCCATGCCAGGACAGTACCGCCCGGGCAAGCTGTAGACGCTTGGGTAGTTCCCTGCACGCAGCCTTTCGAGTCTCGTGGTAGACGAGCCGCGCTGCTGCCGGGCGGGAGGGAAGAAGTTCAACGCGAGGCCGATCGTGAGGGGAAAGTATTCCGTCCGCTGTCTGAAGCAGGGGTAGCACACTCGGCGACAGTCGATGAGGTAGAGATGGTCGCCAAAAACCTCGCACGAGGAGCACCGGACTGTGGTGAGGGTCTTGTATAGTGCATGGCAGCTGAATCTATCTGCTTCGATGCTGAGAATGGCGCGAATGACGTTAGGACAATGCTTGATAATGAGGGCGTACTCGCGGACCGAGTCGACGATGTCCATCGCGCGGCGGTTAAGGCAGCGGAACCGAGTCAGTGACGGGATATCAAGGTACAGCATGACCTCGATGAGAAGTTCTGCTGGAAGCTTGTCGATCTGGCCGACGGCATAAAGCGGAAGGGTGGTTGCGTCGGTGAATCGGCCATTGTCAAGCGGGCACCGCGTCTCCAGCTGCGCATCGTCCAAAGTGTTTTTGCGCAAGGTTTCTTTCGTATAGGTCATGGAGTTGAGCTGGTCAAGGGATATTTCCTCCATTGCGGGCGTAGTCTGAAAGCATGTTTCTTGATAACGATGGCAAGCTCAATAGTACGCCGTGGTGGTGGAAGAGTTTGGTCATGATGTTTATCGACTGATGTCCCACGGTTTGGCACCTACCTAGCGACCGCGCCGATGGAATGGCTTCCTGGGAAGTTGCTCTACGGCCAAGTTAGATAGCTAAAAAGACGAAAGCAGGCGCAGTTTTACGCCGGTAAAGTGTTCTCACATATCAGTAGCCTGGTACGATAAAAAAGTAATTGCTCGAATTACATAATTGACACAGAGAAAGGCTTTTGTCGATATGCCATACTGATATAGATTATGCAGTCTGGACTGCAATTCTGTTTGTATATTTCGCAGACGGAGGCTCAAAGACATTTGCTATGTTAATATCATGCGCGGGAAGGCTCAGCAACAGCCTTGCGCATGTTTACTCAATAGAGGGAACAATAGATAGCCAGATGCTCTGTACCGACTTTGCAGACTTGTCCGCTGTGAATTAATTACATGGTACAGAACGGTAGTTTGCCTTGGGTTTTCGTTGCGGGCACCTCCTCCTCTGTAACATCCACACTAAGCCTGCTTCGATACATTATCCGACTAAGATTTACCTAATTCGGAAGGATGGCATACGTACACATTCTCCATATTGACTTTAATTTTCTCTCAAGAAGTTAGTACGCATAAGGTGCCGCCGGAAAGAGCCTCCCATTCGAGGTCCGTTGCCGAAGTAGTGCGTCTAGCGCTTACTTAACTAATAAGCGCGCGCCCAACCCCCTCTATATTTAGACCCATTCAGGCCGCGTCTTTCCAGAAGGATCACCGCGGCAGGTAGAAAACAAGCCGGTTGGCGATGCCGCGATACCACTCAGGCTAGAAGAAATTGGAGCTAACCAACATATGGTCGAATGGATTTCGCCGTTCACTGGTTAGGGCTTTTGCGAGGGGCAGACCCCTGCAAGAGAATGCTTGAGAGAGGATAACTCTTAAGACAATGTCCTCGCCCAAGTTATTCTGTTGACCTAGTCGAACCACTTAGTATCTTTGGCTTCGCCCGGACTTCTCTTGGGTTTGACGCAAGTCTGTCTGTCTGTCATAAGTGCAAGTTAGTTTCGTGCCAACATCGATATGTATTCGACGGACAACCCAGGAGCCAACAGCTCTCACTACCACCAGTTCGCGGGCTACTCCACCTATGAGCCGCTCCAGGACCACCAGCTGGGATTCGATCCCACAAACGGCAACATAAACTATGAGAGTTATGGCATGAGCGCAACTCAGTCGCATTACGGCCAATATGAAAACATATCCACAGGCCCGTCCATAAACAATCCGCCGGCGGGAGAATACGTTGGTGGCGAGCATCCCTCCCTCGATTCACTGTATGATACTGCCCCGTATAAACCGGAACCGGATGAGGAGCCAAGTCCTGGACGGCCCCGTCCTCAGTTCGGCTTCAAAGATTGGTTCTGGGAATTCGGGTTGGCCATGGTCAGCATAGCCAGCACAGTCGTCATCGTCGTGATCCTTGCCGTCGAGAACGGCAGGGCGTTGTCAGGCTGGCATTTCTTCATCGCACCCAATTCGCTGATCGCCATCTTTTCAACCATCGCCAAGTCCACGCTCCTAGTGTCGGTGGCGTCTTGTCTAAGCCAGCTGAAATGGATCTACTTCACGGATTCGAGCCGCCCGCTGTATCACTTTGAAGTATTTGACGAGGCAAGCCGAGGTCCCTGGGGCGCCGCCGTCTTATCCTGCATTGTCCATATCCGCGCCAAGCTAGCATTGTTCGGCTCCATCATCACAATCGTAGCGCTCGCTATGGAACCTTTTACTCAGCAGATACTGGCCTTTCCTAGTCGTGTGGTGGCCAGCAACAACCCCGCGAGCTTCGGTGTTGGAATAGCATACGACAGCGGCATAGGCCTGCTCAAGACGAGGACTGTGTTTGGTCAGAGGCTGCCTTTTTTCACTACAAATCACTGGTAACTAACTTTTGTCACAGGTCTTCCGATCGAATCGAAGATGCAAGGTGCTATTATGAGCGGATTATACAATACCGAGGCTCCCGTTAAAGTCCAATGCCCTACTGGTCGCTGTACTTGGCCTCCTTTCACCGCAATGGCTTTGGCTGCTCAATGCTCAAACGTCACCCAATCAACAAAAATCAACTGCACCTTTGATGGGCCGTCAAACAAGTGTATTTACACCACTCCCGGTGGTTACCACATAAGTACCGAGGCCTCATATAGTCAAGGAGGTGCCTCATACATACTTTTCAACTCCTCATCGACTTCACAGTGGGACCGCGGCTCCGACTGGGCTAACAGCACGCTCCTAAAATTAGCTGCTGTTAATATATCATCGACCACTACTGCAAATGGCGGCACGGATGCGGACTACCAGTCACCATATGCCATTGAATGTGATATGAGCTGGGTAGCCCGGACATTCCAAGGCATCAATGTTGTGAACGGTACCTTTGCGGCCGGCACGATTGAAGACCACGACTTGGAGGGTATTGCACGGCCAAAGCTGAAAACACCGGAGTCGGGGTGGTGGTTCCCGGGGCCATACCAATTTCGCATCAAAGACGCAAGCGACAAGACGCTCCAGGATCTCACATTTTCCATCAATCCCAACGATTACGGAATCATCGCCGGGCACCTTCAGGAGGTGTTCTCGTCGAATTCGGACGACAACTTCGGGATGGCCCTCATGCAGAGCTCTGACATGATCGGAACGATCCAGAACATCACCACGAGCATCACCTATGCCGTAGGACAAGGCAAGAACGCCACATTGCTGGCGGGGACTGCCCTGACGAGCGAGACATATATCAGCGTGCAATGGGTGTGGTTCATACTGCCTGCCTTGACGATATTGAGCTCGCTCGTGTTTCTTTTAACGACTGTGATACACTCTAAACGTCAAGACGTGGCTAGTTGGAAACAGTCGAGCTTGCTGCCCCTATTCACACGCTTTGTGGGTTTGCATGTGGGGGACATCGCTTCGCACTCACCCAAGGATCTGATGTCTGGAGCTCGTCGGGTTAATGTGAGGTTCGACATGAAGGATGAACCGACACTCAATGCTACATGAATGGTACTGTTGCCACGATAAAGTATCTTGAATCTCGCGATACTTCAGAATTCATCGAGCCTCCCCCGGAAAATATTGCTAGTGCCCGTCGCTAAGTAAGTCGCTGAAGACCTTTGGGCTCTTAAAGAAGCCACGGACAACAAAAGAAGTCAGGTAAGGCCTATATGAGCATAAATACAGAACACCTCTCAGGACGGAACGCTTGCTAACCAATGTCTCTCGCAGTTTATCTCATTGCCAGCTGATCACCTGCCTTTAATGTGAGCAGCACGCGCCTATACGCTAGACGCCACAAGCTCGCTATTGTCTAGCGCACTAGAGAAAATAATGCCCCCGAGGGCGTATTTTCAAATCAAGAGATCTTGTATAATACCGGAATTTAGGTCGTCAGGACTACCGTAGGATAGCTGACATTGTTCGTCCGTCAATATGCTTGATCCCAACCCAACAGGGGCGGTCGGCGCCCTGAACTGTGGTGCTGGACATCCATAGGCTATGCCAACGGGCACGCGTCTTGCTTCGGCTGCGACAGCCCCCCTTTCCGCAAATGTTTAACAGAATACATCCCAGTCACGACACAATCCGCTGCAGCATCATCCCGATGCTCGCCACGAGGTTATACGTCGTGTATGTCCTCTCCAACCTAAGACTCTTCAAAAACCAGTCCTCGCCCTTCTTCACCCACGTCTCGTGATAGTAGCCGCCGCCCCTGATCTGCGCATAGCCGTACAAGATGATCTGGTCCTCCATGCCCCAGATGGCCTCGACCTCTCCGGGTCCGGTCCTCTTGAGCTCCCCATTCCCTATCATATGCAGCGTCTGGGCGCTCGCGAAGAACTTGCCAAAGTACGCCGCGAAGGCGTGGATGGACGTGAACGCCAGGCGCGTGCTGCCGATCGTCATCGGCGAGCCGTCCGGGTTGAGGAATTCCAGCTCGGCGTCTGGGAGCGCGACTTCCTCCAGCTTGCTCCACTTCTTGGTGTCTATGTAGCGGGCGTATTGCGATTTCTTTTGCCGGATTATCTCGGCGACCTCGGCTTCAACTGCGGCCATTTTTGGGACGATCTTTTAAGGTTAGGAGGTGGGCGATCTTGGATTTGCGACGAGAGGGGCAGCTTGGTTTAAATGGCAGATGGATGCAAGATAGGTCATTCTAATACCAAGAGCAGACAAGAAAAGTAAATCTTCAAACTTATTTAGACTGCTCAGGAACTTGTTTTATCACATCGGCTCGTCTAGCCCTTCATAGTTACCCGGACTTAAGGTGTAGTCCACTGGCTACTTGGGTCGATCCATCTTATTTCCACTCACATACTTCGTAGAGGACTTAGTGTTGGTAGTTTTCCTGCTGCTCTCCCCACCTCCCGATTTCGGTATAGATCGTAGATAAGTACTTCGTAGTAGGACTTCGTAGGTAGATAGTGTACTTCAGATGGGCATCTAATATCTATGAACTGAAGCAAGAAAAATACATGCTCATTTTCACAGTACCATCTTCCACTGGACAGCTTTGCGTCTCATCATAGCCAGCAGACCCAGCGGCAGATACCGCTCGTCGACAAGCCTGGCGCCATTCCATCGCTCCTGGAGTTCGTCGTGATACAGCTGGAGCACCCATTTCACCTGGAGCACCTTCGGATCTTCTACTGACGTGATTCCGGCCTGCCCGAGCGACAGGGCTACAAACATCTCTAGATTCGCGCCCTTCTGGGACGGGACTTCGAGGAGTTTGTTATAGGCGCCATTAAGGATGAAGCTCGTGGACTGACGATAGCGGACGTAGTCGTCGAAGGGCATGAAGTCATCGTCTATGCCCGAGGTGAGCACGTTGTCCAGGACTACCCTCCCGATCTCGAACCACAGGTCATCGGTGTATAGGTTGCGGAGGTGGCCTAGGCGTGCCTCGGCGCTGTTGAGCTTCTGGTGTTCGTTGCGGACTCTGTCGTACTCTTCTTTTTCGCTGGCCACTGCGATGGGAAAATCAGTATTACAGTTTCTATAAACAATATCGTGGCCACTGCTTAAAGAACCAAATGTACCCAGCCGGCTGGTATGTCCAGTCTAGAGAGCCAGCTAAAATAGACTGAGAGATTCAATGGCAGAAGACAACTTACGGTACTTCTCTATAATACTGCCAGGTGACGAATATGACCCCTTTTCAAGAAAGCTGTTCCGATAGGCGAGATATGGGATGAACGGGTTCTTCACACCCAACCCACCCATCTGCTCCGGCAAAAAGATGAAGGCGTCGGGGAGGTCTGCAACTCCGAACCGTTCTTTGATCTTAGACTTTAGGTAGTCGACAACATTGCCTTCGACGGTGGGCCCGCCCTCGTCGCTCTGGGGCAACTCCGAAGAAGGCTTGAAGAGGGCCCCTTGGATTCGCTGGTACGTCTGCAGCACGCTGTCCACATGTTTCAGACCAAAACAGTACGCGGGTTCGCCGAGAGTGTGGCTGAAGAACCGGCTGATGCAACTGTTCCACGTCTTGACCCAGTCGAGAATATTCGTGCAGGCCGCGAGTTGCTTCCGCAGCTGAGCGACGTGCTCGTCGATCTGATCTTTATCGAGAACCCACTCCCCGCTATCTGCGTCTAGGAGGAGGTGGCCGATCCGGACGATGCCCTCGGGCAGCGTTGCCTCGACTTCGGCATCGCGACTCTTCTCGGGGTCAGACAAGTAAACCGATCCGGTCTTGCTTTCGTTGAACACAACGCCCATGACGTCTGCGAATACTTCCATCTCTTTCCATGCCTGCGCGCAGCGCGATGGCTCCCCGCACAAGAATAGGTCGTCGTGCAGGCGATAGAGCAGCATACCTGTCGCTCTGTTGACGGCGAGGTCCATGACGAACAGTATCATCTCGCCAGTGAGCTTTTCGGGTGCGTGGGCCATCGGCACGCCGCGCTGTCTGATTCTCGGCTCTCCCGTAGGTGACGCCCCCGGTGTCCGAACCATGTTGAGGGGCGCCTGGAGGACTTTACGGTAGAAGGACACAAGTCGCTCGGAGAATCCAAAGAAACGCATCACTGTAAATATGGTTGTGTGCGAGAGTCCGGTGGCGTACCATTGGAGATCTGACTGAATAACTGCGGCCTCGCCGTAGAGCGAGCGATGTACTATTGCCTCCGTGGCCAGAGTACGCAGGAGCTTTTGTTTGATATTGACGTTCTCGCTCGCCTTTTCGTTTTTCTGTTCCCCATTGTCGCCATCATCTTGCACCGCGCCATCGTTGACGTAGACGGCTCGATGTTTGCCAATCGTTGTCACAGAGCTCGGGAGTTGGGATAAGAAGAAAGAGTCCTGGAACTGAACAGAACGTGTCTTGTCCACGACTGTATTCGGATTTAGCCTCGCGCCAGTGAAGTACTCGTATTTGAAGCGGTCAGTGCTGGGCATATCTTTGCCCGCTGTCCAATTCCAGTGACGCTTCAGGCATTTTGTCAGGGCGCTCTTGAGCTCGACACAGTTCTTAATGCCGACGTAATGGATAAATATGGCTTGCAATACGTCCTCGTCCATCCAGATCCGATATTTCCCATTCAGCTGCGGTCGCGGCAGAACGGGTATGCCCTGTTCACCGGCTTCCCAGGACCAATTGTCGAAATCGGCGAACCGTAAATTCAGAACGTCGGCAATCTCATCGAGCACCACCGAGCTTTCGAGGAACTCTCGCAGAATATCCTGCTTCTCCTCACTCAGGAGATCCTCGGCGAGTAGTCCATTCACACACCAACGCAGGGTATCCCTGTTGAACGGCTTGTCCACACTTAGCAGGCTATGCTCATGCGATTGGATGTCAGCGCGCAGCGCTTCCAGAGCGCTCTTGGCATCATCGCTGACGAAGAGCCCCTGCATGTACTGGTCGATCTTGGTCTCATCCGTCTCGAGCGGCGTGAAGACGACCTCCTCGAACTTATCGCAGAGTTCCTTGAGGTGCTTTTCCTGGCGCTCTGCATCGCTCGACTCGTCGTCTGAACCAGGCGCCTCGCTCATCGGCGTTGACGAATTCATCCATTCGGTCACAAGACGAGACCACAGATAGCCTATGCTGAGCTTCCGACTCTGCACCTCTAGTTTCGAGCGCAGCAGCGCCTCGTACGACCGAAGCATCTGAGCCGGGACGGAGGGGTCATAGCTAGATTGCTGAAGCCACAGGTGGATATTCAACACTCGGGTATCTCGCGCTAGCTGCGGCTCACAGAGATCTTCGACGCCCCGGAGAAGCTGCGTGATCCGCTCGCGGATATTGTCCGAGTGCTTATCCGCCGCGGACAGTACCTCGTTCTTTCTGGATTCATATCTGTTTCGTTGTTTCTCAAGCTCGCGGATCTTGGTCAGCGAGATAGACTGCATAGTCTGGGAGAGAACCGACGATGGTTGCGCCATGATTGATTGCTATGCGAAGAGCCGTCGCAAGCGGGGAATTCAAGGAGAAAGCTTGAGAGGAGAGAAAGTTGGATCACATACCTGGTTGACCGGCCTTCAGCTCTTAAATATATCCCTTGGTGTTCTCGATATGCCTGTGTCCAGTCGGCTAATCGCTGTGCTGCCTATCGCTCAGCTGAAAGCCACAGCCGGGGCTGCATAGACCTCGCTCCCCGACTACTACCATCATTTGTTCATGAATGGAAGAAGAAGGCTGAACAGTATCGATTCTAGCCGTGAACACATCGTGTGTACACGCTGGCGTCCTCTTCAATCCTCTTCAGAACCTACGAGACTCCGTATATTCTGATCCTTTGAAGTGTACATCTCTGCTAATGTAGCGTAGATAGATGCTATGCAGAACCCCGCAGATATTCTTTGACGTACCTATATCGGTAGCTAATATACCTAAGTCTGCCTAAGGTTAGTGTATGCCTTACCGACGACTAGGCAGGGAGCCCTGTCAATATTGTTGTGCTATTATTATCCTCCCGATGAGAAGCTAGGCAGCGGCCCGGATCCGTCCATTGCGAAGTACCGTGAAGATGGCTGGACTCGGTTTTCGGGAGGAGATCTGCCAATATCGAAGTTTCATCTCCAGCCAACATGGTCCTCTTACACTATTTGTCTGGCTTGTTGTCCCCTTGATCCAATCGGGGTATTACGTGAGACTTTTCCTGCTGTGTAATGTGAGGAGGAAAGTAGAAAAGCTGACAGAACAGAGTGGTGCTCCCATCACAGATATAAGCCCTCGCTTCGTTCCGAGGCTCTCTGGCCCAACGGTATGATCGACGCACACTCTTGGCCTTGGCCTCTGGTGTAAGCACGCGACGCTCAGAGGTTCGATTCTGCGGTTGACTCGAACTTCGAAGCTGTATTACCCAGACGTGACACCATAAGTGTGCGATGATCGTGCCGTTCGGCTGACGAGCCCCGGAGCGAACCGATGGCTCATACCTGTGACAGAAATAACGGCGTCGATTTTCCATCATGTTTCTTTTGCTTCAGCTTCGTAGAAGCTGAAACATCCAAGCCTTTCTCTCCCGCCAATGAGAGCATTGGTCACAAGTGTTGACATCAGCCAAGCCAGCAGGTCTGTCTCCACAGAGGATCGAAAGTGGAGGGCGCAATCATCAGCGTTTTAGCTGTGTTGGGTAGCTGTTGGGTAGCGAGTATAAGTCTCTTGAAGAGATCTTATCTCATAGTCAATTACTAAGCATCAGTGGTTTAGTGGTAAAATCCATCGTTGCCATCGATGGGCCCCGTGTTCGATTCACGGCTGATGCATTTTTTTCTTACTTTCTACTTGCTGCAATTCATTTGTCGCAGGCTTAATATATATTTTTAAACTTATTGATTTAAGTGAAATTATTGTTTATGATATCAAAAGTCGGGTGTTACTTAAGTTTGTCGCATCACCGGTATTGTCTCGTTGTGCCGTCGGCATCGACGCACGGTTTAGCCAGGCGGTACCAATGCGTTGTACATTGTCATAGACAAGATACCGCCTACACATGTGCTGCCAGCAATGTGCCTTAAGTCAATGATGACTTTGGTCAAATGTGCCCGGATTCTTCATCATTTCTGCCGATACATACTTACGGCGGCTGTCTTTGGCATCACTTTCAACGGGGTTATCCCATCAAACCGAAAGCTGGATGTGCAGACTGATACTGCACTCACCACTCACAATCGAGCAAGCAGAGCCTCAAGCAATGTGCCATGAATAAGAATACCTCGCAGATGCTTCGTTAAAATATAGCTGAATTTTCGATTGCTAAGTCGCGGTTGAATGCATAGCTTCAAGCCGCAAGTAGAACAACAGGCTCGCCATTGGTGACACTAATACACACATTGCCACTGGAGTCCGATGAGTAGGAACCGGTGCTAAAAACGTTATTCCACTTCCCATTGGGTACTTGGGCGTTGAAGCAGTGGTTCCCAGTGGTTCCCAGGCCACCATTAGTGGTTAGAACGACGAGATCACCTCCTGCCCTGCTCCAAGCGTATGCAGTGTCGGCAACATATAAGTGAGTTTGATCATCGGCGGCGAGTCCACCAGCAGATTTCCTGGCGCCAGATAGGCGGGAGATGGCCTGGTAGATGTCAGACGTGGTATTGAAACCGCTGCGCCAGAGATCCTCGCGATTTGCAGGGTCTGCACCACCGGCGTAGGCCTGTTCCGTGCCGTAATACACGATTGGTATTCCTCTAGCCAGAATGACATATGCCAAAGCATTCTTCAGGAGAGACATATCGTTCTTAGAGTTCAACCACCGGGGATTGTCGTGATTGTCCAAGAAAGTTCCCAGCGCTGAAGGGTCGGGGAAAGCCGAGCTAATCTGGTCGTGCATGTCAACGAGGGCCTGGCTGCTGCCCTTTTGTTGGTAAAAGTTGTTCATCGGATAGTAGATGGCATAGTTCAATAACCCTGACATCAGATCGGCGTACCCGGCGAGGTATGAGACGCCGCCGTCAAATACTTCCCCGATAGTGTAGACTCCAGCAGCGGACGAAAACCCGGACCAGAACTCTTTGTTGACGTGCTTCACCGTATCGATACGAACCCCGTCGAAATCATGCTCCTTTACTAGCCAACCGACCCATTCCTGGTAGAGCTTTTGGATCTCAGAGCTTTCGGTATTCACGTCAGGGAGACCCGCGATGCGACAGTACTCTATACTAGTCTGGTTCGAGTAGTCGATATCGCAAGTTGAATGATAAGAGCTCTCTTGATTAAGTGGTTCTGGCTTGTTGTTTGAGATGGCCGAGGGGCCCATATGATTTGCGACTACATCAACCATGATATAAATACCCTGCACTCAATAGTTAGCAAATCGAGGAACGACAATACAAAGTGCGCAAATGTCTCTTACCTTATCATGGGCGGCACTAACTAGGCTTTTGAGATCTTCTGCAGTCCCATAGTTTGAATTGATGCTGTAGAGGTCTGTTGCCCAGTACCCATGATATCCACCGTCGCTGTCTGATTTTGGCACATTGGTTAATAAGAAGT
The DNA here is from genome assembly GCA_022578495.1 of Nemania sp. NC0429. Classification (NCBI taxonomy): domain Eukaryota; kingdom Fungi; phylum Ascomycota; class Sordariomycetes; order Xylariales; family Xylariaceae; genus Nemania; species Nemania sp. NC0429. The sequence continues at coordinate 761,204 of MU392159.1, read as the reverse complement.
TGGCCTTTCTTGTGTGAGCATGGACCTACTCGTAACCACGGGTGTGATCCATATGGCATCGAAGCCCATGCCAGCAATGTAGTCAAGCTTGGACTCGAGGCCTTGAAAAGTGCCACCACAGTAAGCTCCGAGGTTTCCGCATGCGTCGCCTCCGGCATCGTTACCGCTCCGTGCTATGCGGTCGGTCAGCGCAAAGTAGATGTTCCGAGACTTCCATGCTGCCGTGTCCGCCGCAAGAGAGGGCAGCAATAGATGAGGGAGGATGGCGATTGAGAAACCCGAGACACGCATGGCTGTGACAGTAGCGAAGATGTCCTCGCACTAGAAGAAACTGGGTTTACATTAAGAGTCAACAATGGTCATTGTAGAAGCGTGCATCACGATACTTATGAGCAGCGATTCTGTTCACATCCTCAGGGCCCCCGATTCGGGGGCCTCAATGATGGCCAGTGCCTCGGCTAATGGAGATCGCTACGGGTAGCGGCGGTGCTATGTCGGCGAAAGACCGACTCTTTTGACGCCAGAAGCACGACGGCGGAGAGCAATGAAGATAGAAAAGCTGCCGATCTGCAGCATCCGCTCAACTTCTCCAGCTACCTATCGCTAGCCCCGTCATCGCAGACAACTTGCGCTGAGACAAGTCGGGACGATAAAGATACATACACTACATTGAAGACCCTATGGCGATCCCTTAGCTGAACTACAAATGGAAAGTGGCAGAAGGGATCGATGAGAGCTCGGCATGTCATAAAGCCTACACTATCACGGGATTGTGCGCAGGTGTTTTATTGAGATAAGATCGACAGCGAGATCAACAAGCAACTGACACCTAACGCATTCGACTTAGAATACTTTAGGTACTGAGGTACCTGTGCTTTGATTTCAGGGGGGTGGCTGGGCAAGTACTACCTAATCGAGGTACTGAATTCCATTGTGGTGCTGTGGCTGTGGCTAATAAGAAAGAGATTCGAGCTAATCAGAAATTTGGGAGCTCTTTGACAGTAAACAATACAACATCATTATGAATACCTTAACAACCCCCAACCTTCTTATTCAATATTAAAGCATTGCCTTACCGTAACGAACATGGCTCCACATTGAAGCCTGGGGATCTATCAGCTGGTCTCTAAAGCGCTCCCGGGTTGCCCGTGACCCGGTCGCCTTCCAGCTCCTTCTGATCCTCATCCGATGTTTCGTCCGTCGTCTTTTCTACACGCCACAATGTAGGGCTCTGCACTTCGCCCGGGAGAAATCTAGACCTGGATTCATAATAAAGTGCACTAGTAGAGACTAGAGCTTTTTGAATTGAGACCCGTGAAGCCTGAAAATGAACAAGAGGAGTGATTCGCCTGCATTGAATTGGTCTACCGGAAGAGGAGCGTCAACATAGATGGTGTGGATTATCTATCAGATAATAATCTGCATCCCACTCACGAAGTATGCTTTCGATCAGATTGTTCTCAGAATCAGCGAACTATGTAGCATCCGGCGCGTCGGAGCGCTCGTGTTTCCGGGAGGCTTACGGCAATGGAATATGCTATTGAGCTGAAGCCCAAGTCTCCGCGAGGGAGGTGGCAGAGATGGACTCTGCCGGAGAACTCAGTGACCTAATACCGGGGGCGGCTTTTGCCAATGGCCGTTCCTTTTCAACCGCTTTAATTGTAGCTGATCTCGTTACATATGAAGTACATAGTCAGCTGTAATTCAGTTACTTAATCTACTATTCTTCCGCTGCGCGGTCGCGCGATAGTATAACGAACCGTTCAGCTTTCGAGAAGTCGTCGCAGCAACAAGTAGCAGACATCAAGGAATATCTATGAATAATAGATATATTAACGCCACTTCTTGTATCTCCCAGTGCTGTAATGAACGGTATGTATTGCCTCGTGGGTTGTATTATGGCGCCTGATTGGATCTTGAGTCCTGCGCCACGTAAGCCGCGACATTCTACACCGCTTGGTTGGGTCAGCCTTCACATCCTCCAGGAGCTATAATTATACCCGAGCCCCTATTACATCAGATATGGTTCGGCTACAACGTGGGAGTGACGTATCTGAGCTGTAGGCCTATTATGCGGCCAACAGCCCTGCTCTAGCCAGACTTTTACGCCTAACACTTATTGGTCTTACAGAGGCTGATTAAGCGCATGAGCTCTAGTAAGGAAATTATCGCAAGTCAACGATCGCCCATTCAGCTTATTAAGAATAGAAGTAATTGCATGTTGATTGATTTTGCGATCTCATCTTATCGATCATTTCAGCTCATCGCGACAGAAATTCCAAGCGGAACTAGACAGTGCTAGATAGAGGCTGCATGCATGTAAATTAATCAAGATGCTCACACCCCTGAGGCCGGAGACACCCGCAATCAACCCTGAGAAGTTATGGAGATGAGCATATCTTTATACTCGCAGAATAATGAGGAAGTTTAGATCCTGGCATAGGAATATGAGTGAGGAAACAAAAAGATAAACTTTTCGTTGTATACGAATTGTACAGCGAAGTAGAACGGAGGTAACCAGCTGAGTGAGAGAGCGTGGCTGACAGTGGCGAGAGCAAACTTGTGATAAGCTGAGCGCCGCGTTTTCGTCCTTCAAAGTCACAAGTTGCCGTCAGGGGTTTCTACTGGCCTAGACTTCATAAGCCTCGTATCAATCGCTCCACTACCAATACCCTCTCGTATCTGACGCGGCCTTGGTATATTCAGCGGTGTCTTTTGAGGCGCCACTGACAACACAGTATCATGTATCCATGTGTAGTCCTGCTGAATATTATATGACAAGCAAGCCGGTTAGGCTATCATTCATATTAAAAAGAGTATAAGTAGAGGTATTCTTCATCGGCCATCACGGGAATCCTGTTTCTTCAATCTCTTGTAACTCAACCCGAGGACTATAAGAGCTTCCAAGTCGCAAAGTTCTACATTTAGCGCAAAATATATCAACACTTGTGCACTCTCAGAAACATGCACAACGCAGCGACCATGCGCTCTCTCTTCTCTCTTGCTTTGGCACTCCCTCTTGCCTCGGCGCTTCCTGTCGAGCCCCGAGACGCCCCCCAGTTTGTCATCACGGACTTGAAGGCCACCTTCCCTTACCCTGACGGCCCATACGGGGTGCCCGCCGTCGATTCTTTCGTCAATATGGCGGTGACTTATCCGGACCCCTCGTCGCCTACTACGGCGACCACCACTACATCTTGCAGACTGGCATGGCCGAGAGGCATCGACCCAGGCCCAACGGCATGGACCCCATGCGCCGACCCGGCGTTACAAGTGCGTCTGCCGGCTGATGGGTGGACTCGCACCACGAATTTCACCGTCGAGCTATGGGAGACACTCACGCCCAGTGGGTAAGTACACGGAATCTCCGGTCGCTACGTCGAGCTTTTCATTATACCAGTCAAATCAAGCTGCTAACCGAGATTCACTTTCTACTAGAACGGGCCTGGATGCTTCGAATCTTCTCACTCACAACCCCAACGACCCTGACGCGTACCTTTTATGCATTCAGATGGGGAAGTTCAACCCGTTGACCTGCACCTTGACCGGCCCAATGGGGCAGAGGCAAAGACAGGTTGTCATGCCTGCGGTCGAGGAGAGTTCCAGGCCGGCTTGAGAAGCATGCGAAGGTAGAATTCCGATTGCTTAAAGTCTGAAGGATAGCTGAGAAAACAGTATTGTAAGTAATTCGAAGGGAAGGGCCTGAGTACATACTATTTGGGATTTAGGGGCTTGTTTCATGTTAGGCGTGGTTTTCCCTTCTGTCAAGGTACGATATCCGGTTCCCTTTGTTTCCCTAAATGTGTATTTCGGGGCTAGTTTAGAGTTACGGTATTCGCAAAATATAAAAGTAAACTTGAAAACAATGTATGTATTTCTTTTTACTCAAGGGGGAGCATATACTTAATATTAGCAGAGATGTCACGCACACTTCAAATATCTAGCTATAGTTACCGTCCAGACGACTTAGATCTTACTGTAGGTACGAAGGTTAGATAATAGATCAGCTCTGCTTAGTTAGTATGTATATAAAGAGAAGAATAGCTAGAGAATTATATCTACGATAGGCGTCGAAGAAAAAGATTGAATGAAAAATCGGTACGTATTCCATAGATTACGCCCACGTGAAGTAGCAAGTCAGTTGCTCGGATCATTGTCCATAAGAGTATCAGACACCATGCTTCTTGAGAAAGCCGAATATCGTCTTGAAGGCCCGGGGGGCGATGAGATGAAGATTCAGGTTATGGCTAGAACTAAAGTCAGCAAGAATCGTGCATGGCAAGAGGTACCGAGATTACATACCCCGCTGGGAGATCATCAACTGTCTCAACGGCTGCGGCCCCCGTGAATAGCGCCGCGGTATTCCCAAGCAAACCAACACAATCCCCGCCACAAGCCGAAACATCGTACCGTCCCTGCAAAGCGAGAACGGGCGCCGCGATATTGCCATATGTGATATTGGTGGCGATCAGCGAGAGCAGCTCTGCCGCGGCAAATGGTTCACTGCCAACGCCGTAAGACCAACGCGCAATGCGATGCTCGAAGTAGGGTGAAGTGTAGTAAGCATATGTCTCTGCATATAAATCTGAAGAGGTCAGATATGAGGAGTCTAATGACCCCCAGCGCGAGGGATTCTGTATGTTGGCCACACGGAACCCGGCGCCCGCAAGAAATGGCGCGAAGTAAGTGAAATTGCCAGTGAAACCAGTCAGGACAATTGCGTCAACCTTTCTCTGGCTTGCCGATGCAGTTGTAATGTAAGAGCCGTAACTATGGCCTACGAGTCCGACCTTGGTGGCCTTCATCGTGTCGCGTGCATAGTCAATGAGGCCATTCAGCACAGCCGACTGTACCTGAAATTGGGTATCTTGGTATGCATTGACCCTTACCAGTCACACGAATGTCAGAAAGATTGCAAACACAATGTATGACACAGAGTAGGAGTAGATTCACTACTTACTTAGGCGAGGAACCAACACCAATGCGGTCATAGCTAATGACCGAATAACCTGCAGCCACTGCAGCATCAACGAAGTTGTATTTCTCCGAGTTGTCAAACGTAGGGCGCCAGTATCTGTTTGACCCGTGAGTGATTGCGCTTGCTTGCTCTGTGTGGGGGTGACTTGCAGTTTAGACTCAATGATTCCATGAGTCAGGATGAGTGTTGGACCTCCATTACCACAAACAGTAGCCCCGACTGTGTATGTGCCCTTGACAGCATCAGGTGTGACACCGGCGATTGGCAAGGGGTCCGCTGGCGTGGCAAAATCTCTGTTTGTCAGGTTGAGAGAGAAGGATACAGCATCCCAGTTGTCATTCACTGCCACATCAAATATGAAGCGCGGCACGGACACAGTGATGGGTATCGGTAGCTCACGACAGACTGATGAAGTGTCATATGGCAGAGCAAAAACGCCTGCAAACAGGAACGTGGCAGCTAGTTTTGCAAACATCTCGAGCAATCCTTGAATGAAAACACAAGCCGATGTGGTCTGGAGCAGGGGAACATGATTCTCTGAGAACGGGCATCGTTGCTTGTTAAATAATGACAATCAATGTTCACGCTTTGCCTCACAGACAGGGTCCATGACCAAGTGCGCAAGGCAATGTAAGCAAGTAGCATGTGTAATAATTGCCCCGAAAGAATACGATTCATCAAATTGGAAGTTTTGAATCCAAATAGAAACCAAGTTGTGCTGGTGATGATGATGGGTAGTGAAGCATTCGTAAGGCGTCTTACATCATCATGATCGTGGTCTGTTGCTGACATCGCACTACTGGCCCACCGAGCCTACCTAGACCATTTTCCTAATGAGGAAATTCTCACCTTGCGGGCCAATCATTTCCCCGCCAATACCTAGCTCTCGGGAAGGACCCGAGCGTAGCTCCCCAATATTTGGTACCTGAGTTGTGACATCTTCTTTCGCTTTCGCTTCCGGTTAAGAGACCTTGGGAGAGTGAATGTTCTACTTATCTGCCTTAGCTGCCTACCTAGGTATCTAAGTCTACAGTAGGTATCTAGATGTATAAGTTGTGAGTACCTAATACCTCTATGAAGGTACTATTACTAGTTAGTACCTGGTCCTAGAATTGTGTAGTTCAGAACGAAGTACCCATAGGAAACTACTAATGTTGGGCCCATGAAACCAAGATCCCTCTCCAAAATGGTAGCAAATGAGACTACTACAAGATGGAATCTAGACAGACATTATTTCACAATATAGAAGCGCATATCTCAGAGTCACAGATATGTACTGTTATTGCAACAAATCATAGATTGTCAGTGGCAGAATACTACAGAAGTGTCTTCAATTGTGTTGAACAACTATGCCATGCTCAGTAAAGCATCTAAGTACTTTGACACTCTGACTTATACAATGGTACAACAGCTGCCCTGTCTTGAAGAGCTACTGGTACATGAGTTCCTGTCAGATAGCTTAGCTCCATAGTGACGAGGGTGTTGTCGCTTATCAAGTCTATGACAAGTTGTTTGCAAGCGAGAGAGGTGTAGAGGACCACATTCCATTCGTTTACAAACCTCCCGAACGCTCGGGGAGGTTTGGATCCCAACCACCTAAGCACACAACTCACACACTACACTAGGCACATCCCAGAACTCCACGAGTGACCTTTCTCGGTCGTATTTATCATGTAGTCCCGACTGACTGGCTAAGATAGTGAGTAGGAGCTACAGTCCAAGGTCAAACAGAAAGTCATACTCTTCACAAACCGCTTTCAGTGACGTGTCTATTACGCAAACTGACTGCTGTGATATGCAGGCAATGTTTTTAAAGCTAGTTAACAACAGAGGCAAACTGGTTTGCTGGTTGTGATGGCAGCAAGCTACGTGGTACATCATTACAATTTGCTCCAAGAGCAATCGATCACTGCGTCCTGACAACTCAGTATTACTGGCAAGCTGCAGAGAACAGTTGAGCAATCAAAGAGTACAGAAGTAGGTTGAATCACAATATGGTTACACAGTTGAGAACGTACTTCCAGTGTATATTTTATGATACCTCAGTAACTCCAGGGCTGTTCCAATTAACATAACCCCCCCTTAAGTATTAGCTGAAGAACGTACTATCAAGTTGAATGTAAATAAGAGAGTACAATAGTTCCAGCAAGAAGAGATATAGAGGGAAACACGGAATGTACATATGCATTTGGAATACTTTGGGTTAAAGTATTGTTTCCATGCTTGCGGTTGGAGTTTCCACAAAACTGACGGTCATGCATACTCCATTTCCACTAATGTGAAGACAACCTGTTTTGCAGTTAATGCTTTTGCACATTTATGACAGTTGACAACGTAAAGGACAAACAACAGCCACAGTCTCGGCCTTACTTGGAAACTAAGCAAAGAAATCAGAAGAAAATTTTGTTGGGATGCTGATCAGTGACTGGGGAAGCATGCATGACGCTATGTCAAGCACATACTGACTTAGCGAAGTTGTGAACAAACAAGCAAACAAGTTGAGAGAAGCAACAAGATACGTACTGCGGTGCAAATCCTTTCTGCCACAATCTTTTGACCGCCCCCAAGTGTATATAAGCATCTCTTCCCTCCCAGCTTGAATTCCTTTCTCTTCCTCTCTTCTACCTCATAGCTCAGGTTTGCACATATTCAGCTCTATATAGCTTGAGTCTTCCTTGTCATCCTTCTCTTCCTTGTCTCTCTTTGACAGTTGCCAACTCGTGTTCAGACTCCAAGAGCTGTGAGTTCTTCCTCTCAACTCCCCCAGTCTCTGCACTTCCTTGGACAATGCGCACAGCAACTTTACTGACATCAACAGGACTATACCACTGCCATCCCTACACCTTCACGATCCCCAACTCGCCTTTGCCAACTTGACTGTTGCTCAAGTTGCTCTCGCAGTTGCTCCAAAGGATAGCATACCTCGCCGAAGTTGCTCAAGTTGTAAGTTCCTCCCAACCCTCCCACACCATCATTGTTGCCACCCTGCCTCTTGACAGCTTTGCTAACATAAACAGGGCTACACTGTTGGCTCCCCCCTTGCTCCCAAGATACAATCCTAGATCTTCTAGGACTGTTTCCAAGGGACAAGAGAGACCACGGTCTTCGACTCGGCAGTATATATATATATATTTATATATATATATACCAAACACAACAACCCTTCCTCCTCTTTCTCTCTCTCTCGGGGGTGGTCACCTCCATAACACGGTGCCCACCATATACAATGCCGCCACCGACCAATGCAGAGCTCGCGGCCCGCGAGCAGATGGTCCGCGGGGCGCTGGCGAGGATGGATCCGCTTGGATCAACCCCCGCGATCCTATACGATCGTAAGTCATCCCATCCCTTAGCCCCTTAGCCCCTTAGCCCCTTAGCCCCTTACCCCCTCCCCTGTTTTGACTTGGAGTATATACATACTCTTGCGGTCCCGTTGCTCATATCCCGTTCCAAACTGTGCCATGCCCCAATTACGTTGTAACTGACTGTCTTTTTTCAATACCGCAGTGCTCGTCGACCTGGGCACCCACCACAAGGACGTTTGCGGGGCAATCCTGCAGGCCGCAATAGACGTGCCTGCCCAAGCTCAGCCGGCGGCTGCCCCCCTGGCACAGGCGCCAGCACAGGCACCGGCGCAGCCTGCACAAGCGCAGCAGGCACAGGCACAGGCACAAGGCCAGGGACCCCGGGGAGGACGAGGAGCAGGACGAGGACGAGGACGCGGGAGGGGGCAAGGGCAAGGGCGAGGGCAGGCATGATGGGCCATCAGCCATTGCCCATCAATATACTGGGGCCTCTTGGACAGTGGAGGAGTGACGAGAAACATAGCTACCAGGAGGATGGACCTAGATCTTTGCAGGGAATCTCTAACAATGGTGGCATGTCATCGGATATATAACTCAACACGTCAGGATACCAACTACTGCTCTTGTCTTAATGCAATTGTCTGAACGTGAACTCGACTGTTCTTCTCGTAGTGAATTGCAAGGGTGGTGAGGGGTGAGTGAGCAGGAGAACTGCACTTGGTACTTCAGTCTATCTTGTAGTCTTGGTAAATGTAACATGTAACAAGTAACAGGGTGAAAGGAGTTGGCAGGCCAAAGTCTTTCAGTATCAGCTAGCGTCACGTAGTTGACATACCACTGACAAGACTTCTAAGAAAGGAGGGCATAATCTACATAGTCTCAGCACAATGTAACTCATAGTTAAGGAGTCACAACTCCTATGAACAACATAAAAATATGAACACAGAATGCTCATCCGGCGGTAAGTCAACATATACAGCGCCTCCAACCAGTGTGCAAAAAATCATATAATGTAAAACACAAGAAGAAACAAGGTTGTAGTCTGGTCACTCATAGATATATACTCTATGTGTCTCCAGCGGAAGTGAGCCCCCTATAGCTACTCTGTATAAGTTTGGCGACAAGGAAGCCTGTGCCAAAGATTTCAGGCTAAGATAGCAGGGTCTCAACATAGCTATCAAAATTATCCGATCTTGCCGCGGCCAAGTCGAGAGAGAAAGTGCCATGTTCGGAGTGGATGTTCATCATTGTGTAGTTGTCGGCGGGATCATAGACAGGATACGGCGACGCTGCCCACGCGAGGTTGATAGACGGGGAGTTGGGATCGAGCGCAGTCTTCGAACCACCATCGTGGACCCAAGAAGAGCAGCCCTTGCAGAGCGTGGTCAGCGTCCAGTGCGTGTCGTTCGTCACCGAGCCTTTGAGAACAGTGAATTCAGCCTGATCATAAGGTTCAGGGATATCGTGGCCGCTTGACGGGGGAGTGGTTAGCTCAGAGACCTAGAGTGAATGGGTAGTGTGTTCCTTACTATGCCCAACGAGAGGAGGCGACTGATGTGTTCCCGTTCGCCCATCCCATGGCGATTGTATTATTGACCATACGCCCGCCAAAGGCGACCGCAGCCCATTGAGCTGTCTTGGGCGCAACTATCTGGAGCAGGATATCGAAAGGGCTGGCGGTCACATTTGGGATGGCAAGTCTGTAGGAGATGCCTGCGACGCCGACTGTGCTGCTGGAATAGCAGACTTCTGATCCCGGGTCGCAATACTGTGCTGATGGCGTTGCTGGGGCCGAAAGGGTGGCCCCAGTAAGAGCTAGTACAGCTGCGAAAGTATGAACAAGACCCATGATGAGATAGAGACAAGAAAAAAGACCAACAGAAGCCAGTGACTGTGTAGCGAGAGCGTAGGCGAGTTCCTTTTGTCAACAGCCAACGAGTAGCCCTCTTTGAGCCGAGGGATTCTTATATCCAAAAGTGTGACGCGTCTACTGATTTGCGACAAGGTCGAAGCCTTTACCCGCCGTGGGCTGTCCCTTCCTTGTCCGTTAATAACATGATTGTCTGCTAGCCACTTTCTCGGCAGTGGTCGTGATGATTGTCGCCCATCTATCTCTTGGTAATTGGATGACGCTGATAGGCCGACCATAATCCTCTACTGGCCCGTATATTAATCCGCGAGTTTTGGCAAATCAGCCTTGCTAGCTGGACATGGTTTTGCCAAGCTCAGGTAAAGCGGCTGAAGTCAACGTCGAGAGGTTGAGGGTGGGGTTGGGTGCCTGGAAGCTGGACATGTGTCCCATGAGCGACATCATTCATACTATATCCCTGCTGGGTAAAGCAAGAAGCTAGGATCTTATGTTTCCAGCCTGGTCAGCTTATATCTATATAGTGTAGTGTAGTGTGTGGCTGAAGTGTTGTCACTCACTTTGGGACGATGTGCCTGGTTTGGCGTGAAGCAATCTACGAACACTCGGAGGACGATCTCCGGAGACAGCGTCAATTGGTCGGCACTGCCTCATCATGGCTTCAATCCATGATAATACGATATGTAGTAGATTGAAATTGATCTCATGTCCTCGGGCGTACGGCGCTTATGACTGTAAATAAGCGGGATATGCATGCCGAATTACCTGCTTAAGCGCGAGCTTAGAGTCCTTGACCTTGCACCTATGGTCTGGGCAGTACTGGTTTGGGCATTCTCTCGGGGATGGTGCGTGATATTATCATAGAGCTATTTGCGTTATCAGGTTGGGATGGGTAGAGCGGTCTTACTCAGGATATGGCTTTTAACCGTGATGGGATCTGCTCCTCCCTACATGTTGGACGACGAAATGGATGAAGTCGCATGGATCTGCGGTTCCATCGACCAGTGACGTTAAGGGTTAAGGGGTGGAGAGGAGAGCGTCTGACTGGCCCAAGGGCTTGGGTATGGTACCTACAGTAGATACTTAGTACTTGCATTACGTAGTTGGTCCCCACATAAAAATGTAATGCCGATTGGTTCAATGCCGATAGCTTGACGTCTACGGCGGGGCACTACTCACTAGCCTTGTTTTCTCCCCAAGTCAACAAACGAAGCCTCAATAGCTCTATTTTGGCACTTCACCCCCTCCTCCGTTTCGGCAATTCTTCCAGCTTCAGATTCGAGACCATGGCTCCAGGCCAGAAGATGTACCCGCGGGCCACCGTCAAAAAGATCGTCAAGGCCCATTCGAAATGCAACCTCAGCAAGAACGTGGACGTCATGGTAAGCTTGAAACCCAGTCCGAATCCGCCGTGTCGCGTGTGTCCCGACGCGTCTAACGAGTTGCTCAACCCATAGATATTCCTCGACTACGTCTTGTTCATGCAAACGTGCGATAATTTCCCACACACCGAGTTTTCCGGACCAGTTGATCTCTAACCATCGACATAGGCTGGTCAGAGAAGCAGCAATCGATTCGAAACAGGCAGGCGAGCGAAGCATCGGCGCCAAGAGTATTCGAAAAGCAACGCCTGTAAGTTCCATCCAGGCTGCTTGAATGCCGGTGGTCCCATCTGTCACTCGGTTTCTCACTCTCTGGTAAAAGGACACGCTGGCAAAGTTCAGAGGATGAGACGAATAGATGCCTAGAAGGCTTTATCAGACGAGCCGAATAACCCAATTCTCCATCCGATTTGGCCCAACGAAAAATGACCATTGCTCGCAATACCGCGTTGCGAGACGGTTAGTCATTGCTAGTCGAATGAGAGCGCAAGCATCGATACAACATGAAGCCCTCTGGACAGGGAGCGAAAGAACGCCTCGAACCTCGACGACAATGCTTCGTTCATGGCCTACGACAGTCGATCTATACCTGCATTCTACCCGTACTCGTCAGTACAAGCAATAATAGGTGCAGGGCATGAGAGCGATGGACAACTTTTTGGTCAGATACTGGATACCGTGTGACTTATCAGTCTAACACGTATTTAAAGAGTATGGAATGGAGGGGATGCCCGTGGGGATGAGTATTACGAAGCTCTGAAGCTAGTTGCAAGGCTTGAGAGAACTGAAGATGAGAGATCGGGCGTCGCATGCTCGAACTCCTGTTTAGAGACGGGCACGCGACATGCTACGAGGTACCTAGCAGCTTCCGATGTGCGATAGAAAGAAATTATTCTACCTATCTTAACCAGTGTCCCGGCTGTCTTGTCAACCTGAATTAGTGACTTCGTGTGGCCCTCGCCTAATTCTCGACGAAAGGCATTCGTTCGTCATGCTTCTACGCAGTTCTCGACCCGCGCCTCGAATCCGTTTGCTGTTTAGCGTGCTGTAGTGTAGGTCAAGTACTGGGGATTACCAAGTGCTATTTGTGTAAGGTATCTATGTCCTTGATGTACCTCTTCGTACATGGACTTACCAAGTCGATACCATCAAACTTGAAGACTACATAAGGTTCTGTACAGGACACCTTAAGCAGCTGGGCCAACGGCAGGTAGGTGCATGTACCCAAGATCAAGCTTATTTAGTACAGTACTTACGAAGTACCTCTCTAGGCTAACTACATATAACACTTGAGCCCTATCGGCACTGCAGTGGTAGCCCACCTAACTATCTAAGTACCAGGTACTACCTGGAGTGGTGCAGCTTTTGGGGAGTCCAAAAATCCATTTTCGTGCTTCACACAGACCCCATCTGTCTATCTCGCTCCATCCAACCACCATCATCATCATCACCACCCGTCGTCTACCTACCTACCTGAATAACTACCTACATAATCTGCAACCACCACAACCCCAGACCTAAACCTCTCCGGTATCCTAAAAAATAATACTCTACTTCCCTGCTCAATTTGTCATCCTCTCCCCTGTTTTTCTTTTTCCTCTCTCAACTATTGAAACGGGAAAACAAAATATAGGCCGATCCCTCCCCCCACCTTCGATCGGTTTGGTCACGCGAACGGCAATTATCCAGTAAACACTAGACCAGGCACTCGTCCACGAACACCGCTTCTGCCCCAGCTGCTCACTCTCCACACGGACACCTAGTTTATCGTACAGAAAACGCAGTTGAACATAGCTACGCGCGCTCCCACTCGTCGCCATGCCGTCGTCTGCTGTCCAGAACCCTCCTGCTCCGGTTGAATCCAAGTCTGCCAAGAAGAAGAAGGCCAAGGCTGAGCGTACCGAGTCGCCCGCCCCTTCTGCCTCTCCGGCCCCCGAAAACACTGTCTCCGTTTCCGGTGCCGACGCTTCAGACGACAGCTTGGAAAGTCCTTACATTCGAGAGATACAGAAGTACGCCTTGCCCTCTCTCCTCGCTCTCTTCGGCGTCCTCCTCTTCTCTCTTCGCTAGCCCTGTGTCTATTGTGTGTCTAATTCAAATACTAGGAACATTCGCAACATCAACAAGAAAATTGTGAGTCATGTCCTATCATTTACATCTCCACGGCCCATCGTTCACACAATGCCCTACGTCTTTGCCCCACGCCGCAAGACGGCAGTTAGCTCATAGAAATTCCCTAGACCAATGCCTCCAAGACCGACTCCATTGTCGAGCAGCACAAAGATAAGACTCTCGAAGAGCTTGTCGACGCCAAGATCATCAATCCCGACCAGCGAGCCCAACGTCTAAAGAAACCGCAACTCGAGGCACAGTTGGCCCAGTGTGAAGAGCAACTCACCCAGTACAAAAAGGTCGATGAGGACTACCGGTCTCGCTCCGCCGCTGACAAGGCTGCTTTTGAGAAGGCATTGACTGAGAAGTTCGAGAAGGAGAAGGCCGATGTGATCAGCGAGCTCACCCAAAAGGCGGCTGCAGACGCTAAAAAATATCTCCACGATAGCCTGTTGGTCCTTTCTCAGTTTCTTCGCCTCGCGGCTGCTCGAAGATCCGAAGAGGCTGATACGGGTGTCGACGAGAACATGGCTTTGGAGGGCGTTCTGCTCAATGTTTACTCCGGTGACGAGCATGCTGTTTCCACTATGCTCAAACTTATCGAGGGCTCCGCTGAAGTAACCCGCAGTGTCGTCGGCGATGAGCTCCAAACCACTTGTACGGCCCCCGATCCTTATCTCTGGCGAAACTAACAATTATGTAGTTAGTCAGGTCAAGGCTGCGGCTACAGCGTACACCGGCCCTTTCGCCGCCACCGAGGAATCACCGGAGGCGACCGATGCTGGCACGGAGTCTACTGCTCCCGTCGAGACTGATCAAACTGTTGCCCACGCCGGTTTAACCGAGATTGATGCTACTGGTGCTACCGAACCGCTGACGAATGGCCACACCGAATCTGGACCTCTATCGAATATCCCTGCTAATGCCGATGTTTCTGACAGCGCCGCCAACACTGCCGGAGGATCTGACTGGGATGCTAATAACACTATGAGCTCCTCCATCACCCAGGAGGGTTGGGTGGAAGTTCCCCGCGACCCAACGGAAACTGAAACTGGCTTTACAGCAACCCCCGCAGCGGCTAGCAACGTGCAGTCTTGGGCTGATGAGCAGCCTGAGACCCCGGCCGAGGTAAGTCATAAACCGAATTTCTCGAATATCTAGGCGTCCAAATTCCGGACTATCGTCCCAGCATCTTACTCACTAGTGTATCTTGCAGGTGCCCGCCTCGACTGATGCTACCGACGGCTTTCATCAGGTCCAACGCAACCGTCCCCGCGGTAATGACCGCGAAGGTGGTTGGAGAGGACGAGGCCGGGGTGACTACCGTGGCGGCCATCGTGGTGGCTACCACGAAGGTCGAGGTGGACGTGGTCGGGGACGTGGCCGCGGAAACAATGGGGCGCGGGGTCGACCGCGACCTGAGGAGGCCTAGAAGTTTCATCGCCGCGTAAGGGCTCGTCGATCACCGATCGGTCTCTTTCAAAAGAGACCTCATGGCTACTAACGACTATAGCGCCATCATCTCGATAGGCTGCTCGCCCTACCCTACGATCGATCCTATTATATCGCTGTACACTAGATTTCTATCCTATTCCTGCTGCAACGCAAGTCTCAGGCACGAGGTCACCTGTAAGGGAAAAAAGCATTGGTGCGCATGGAATGATTTGATTGTTTGTGTTGGACCAAGCCATCATTTCAGGAGCAAAAAAACCAAAAGGGACAGGCATTCAAACTGGCGTCAACTTTCATGTCCCACGATTTCCGAGTGGGGGGAAAACAAGATCCCGTTTGTCTGTACGATAAATAATTCTGATAGAGAGAGTCTACGGGACGAATGTCTTCCCGTCTGAAAAGATCAGAGTATCAGGGAACGGGCCATGGTTTGTTTATAATGCGCACAGAGTGACCCCCTGACATATTCCTCCCCAGATGAGAGTAAACGATCATATTTCAAGATGCGCATTAAATGTGTTGGTGAGGGAAATGTATAGTCACTGTGGGCACTTTCCTTAGCAATGGTAACCCTTATCGCTACTGGGTATATTGATATATGTATTCATATTGGTATCTTTCCTCGCTACCTAATGTACCTAACCCCATGACTGCTAGGCCCCCAGGATCTAACCAAGATATCCGTTCGCCTTGAGCCATTCCTTCAGGACCTCGGCGTCTCGGAGATAATAGGCGGCGCGGCCGCGGATGGCATCCTTGACCTGCTCTAGGGTGCGGTCGAAGCTGCTGGTGTCCTTGTCCTCGAAGAACTTCTCTATCTCGGCGACGTACTTGGTGTCGACGAACTTGTTCAGGGAGATCTTGACGAAGCGGTCCAGGACCACGGGGTTCGCCATCTTGGTCGTCAGCTTCTCCCAGTTCGCCTGCATGTACTCCCATTGTATGCTGCGGGCGGCCGAGTTGGCGGCGATGGAACCGCCGAGGGAATGCATGTCTCCGGAGGGGACTGACTCGGACGCGGGAGCCGGAGGCGCAGTATCAAAGAGGAATGGCAGGAGCTCCTTCTTGATGAGTTCGGGATCCCGGGTTTGGCCTAGGCAGGATAGACAGACCTCCTTGCCGTCGATGGAGGAGCCGCTGTACCATTCCTTCTTGAGAACGGCGATGGCCTCGGCAGGTTTGACTTTGATGGCGGTACGGTAAACGACAGTCCTCAAATTGGGATTGAAGGTGGTTCCTTGCGAGACCCAGGCATCGAATAGAGACAGCGCTTTCTCGGTCACTCTGAAATACCAGTATTCGTTAGCCAAGGCCACGATCAGATCAGAAGATGTGGGGAAGAGTAGTATTCCAAGAATTTGCTTACCCTGGGTGTCCGTTAGCGGCCGCATGCAGAAGAAGCCTCTTTCGAAGCAGCCCTGTCAGGTAATCCTCCGACTCGGCAAACTCCCATCCAACCTTCTCCACCGCATTTCCAACTAGCTTCAGGGCGAAGCTCTCCAGGCCCTGCTTTAGAAGGTCGTCTTGGCCGAAAATAGACTTGAGTCCGCTGAGCGAGTCGAGGACTTGGCTCCAGACAAGGTAGTTGGTCTCTCCTCCAAATCCTTGAATGAAAGAGAGCAGCGCTGCAGGAGAGCCGTAGCCAGAGAAAGCCAAGTCGGCCGTAGATCCAATGATGGAGATTTTATCCTCGTTGCTCAGGCGGTCAAGTTGAGTGCCAAGCTTTGCGAGGCGGGCAGGAGGATAATTGGTTCGGTAAAATCCAGTGGCGTTGCTGTTGATTTTGTAGAAGTCGTCATCGATGTCCCGTATCGTTGTATCTCTCTCAGTTAATGCGAGAGTCTGGATACCCTGCTCGCCGACCTTGCCTTGAAGACCAAGTGGAACCCACCAGACCGTCTCATCTTCCTCCGGTTTCACATCGCCGGTTGACAGAAACCGATTCTGCTTGATGGAGATTTGGCCAGGCTCTTCAGCGACGGTGATTAGGGGATGACCGATCTTCTCAATCCAGTTACCCATTAGCTCGTTGACGTTAGCCCCAGAAGCTTCAGATAAAGCCTGCCAGAGATATTCAGTCTTGGCATTTCCATATGCGTGCTTCCTAAGATATGCGCCAACACCCTTAAGGAAAGTTTTCTCTCCCAGGTGGTTCACTAGCATGCGAAGAGTAGAGCATCCTTTGAGATAGCTAATATGATCGAAAATCTGGTTCACGTCCAGGGCATCTTGAACGGGAACATGAACGGGGTGAGAGGCACGCATGCCATCGAGCTTGAATGCCATCTCCATACCTTCATTGACGAATTGGGCCCAGACTTGCCAGTCGGGATGGAACTCGTTTACGGCGTACCAGCCGGCCCAGGTCGCAAAGGATTCGTTTAGCCAGAGTTCGTCCCACCAATCCATTGTGACGAGATTACCGAACCACTGATGCGCTAGTTCGTGTGCAACGACATAAGCGACCCGATTCTTGTATCTCGCGTCCGACGTCTTCTCATCGAAAAGGACAGCGGTGGTGCGGTATGTTACCAATCCCCAGTTCTCCATCGCACCGTGCGTGAATTCGTGAACAGCCAATAAGTCAGACTTGGGAAGGGGATAATCAATACCAAAACTTTCCGAAAAGAGGTCGATGGTCTTTGGGGCATGTTCCAGCGCCCAGCGGCCCTGCTCCTTCAATCCGCGTGTGGTGTATACGCGCACGGGGATCTGCTTTCCGTTGTAGCGACGCTCCGTGAAAGCCTCCACGTACTCGAAATCTCCCACAGCCCAAGCCAGTAGATACGTACTCATGACTGGAGTGCGTTCAAACGACACGGTCTGATACCCATCACGAGTCTTGGCCACACTCTTGACAGGCATATTGGACAGGGCGACTTGATCTTCGGGGGTCTCGATCTGGAAGTCGAACGTAGCCTTGAGGCGTGGTTCGTCAAAGCAAGGGAATGCTCTTCGAGCATCGCAAGCTTCAAACTGGGTGGAGAACATATAGTGAAAAGTATCATCCTTGGGAACCGACGCGGCGGCGGGGACGACAGGCTTGTACTTGCTCCTGTAGAATCCGGCCATGTCATTGTTGATAGTGCCCTTAAATGAGATAGTCAGAGTAGCCTGCTGCGAGGCGGGGACCTCCTCATGGAACTGGAGGGTTGCGCGCTGCTTCTTCTCATCGTAATTAAACTTTGACGTCTGGAAAGTCTGTACAGATTTGCCGTTTTCGACAGCTATCTCGGCCTTTTCGAGGGTCAACTCAAGCGCATTGAGGACGACCTCCTTGAGGGGCTCGGCAATAGAGACGTTGATCCTTTTCACACGGTCAGGTTGTCTAGAGGATGGAAATGGGGAGGGCCAAGCAACTCACGCGACCTGTCCTTGGTAAGACCAATCATCAAACTTCAAGGACGAGATAGAGAGATCATAGTGGGTGGGCTTGACGACGCCGGGGAGGGTATCGCGGTCCGTCATGATGGATGATGGGATGATGGCAGAACAAGAAGCTCGAGACGTGGTAGAGAACAGCCGTTGCGAAGGGAGAAGAGTCGAAGGAGGTGCCCCACGTTGTTGGTTCAAGTATTGAGTTCGGTGGTGGGGCACTCGGGCTCGAGGAGGAGAGGCTTGCGGGAGTACCGAAGGGGCAGGTGACGAGATGTTGACGGCCGCAGATTGGCTGAAAGATCGGTACGGTATATCGATCTTCTGCTGCTGGGTGTCGCCGTTGCTACCCTGAAAGGGGGTGGCGGCCGCTGTTCCAGGCCATGGAGAATTACCTGCAGACCGTGTGGTGAGACAAAGTATCCCTCGACAGCTTTGTCGGGTTATAGCGGTTATAGACTGTGCTATCGACTGTGTAGATTGTGTGGCACAGCTGCCCCTCATGAGATTGATCATAGTTCCAACTGTGCGATTATGACCTCCCAAGAGGGGAACTCCAAATCGAGCTAGCCGACCAATGAGATCCATGGGATCTTCGTGTCGGCCCAATTTGGAACAGCCTGCCGAGAGACCGGCTGGTAAATAGAAGAAAATTCAACTGGTCTATCTCGTAATCGCGATCTAATCATCAAAATCTTCTGGCCGGACTCAAGTAGCAGCTGTGGGATGGCGTGACTTGGGCGTATAACAACAAATCGGGCAACGTTTCTTGATTGCATATCTAGGCTTGATTCGACATGGCCTAAGTTGTGGCCTCTAAGGCTAGACGTGCATCTTGGTGGGCTTTGATTATTGTCTTGGTGATGGTGGTGGTGGTGATGAAGATGAAGATGATGAAGTGGTCTTCTACCAAAGTATGTCAAGAGTAAGAGCAACCAAGAGATCCAAAAGGAAGGAAATCAATCAATACAAGAAGCATATAAGTGATATTATACAAGAGGGACGCTTTATCTATAAAAAGAAAGACCATTGAGGATTGGAATTGTAATGAATACAACATGTGTAAAAGGAAGCCCTGATGCTGTGAGCTTCCAAGGTGTGCAGCTTTCAAGATCACGGCTATCAACATATATGGGGTTCAAACATACCCTATAATGCCTTTATCCATAAGTATCAAACTAACGATGATTAGGTAACTTTGTCTTGTGGGACCGCAAATTACAAAAGAGGAAATCTATTTTGATTTGATACAAAACACCACGTCATTCTACCTGGTGGTGTTAAGAGTGAACATAGCACCAATATAAAGACAGTTGACGAGCATGAATCGACCTTGAACTACAGTAAATAACTTGAATAAGTACCTGGGTACTAGAAAGGTACCAACTTTCTGTAGGTACAAAGTACTCATGGTGTCAACATTGACCCACCACCTGTCGCTTGCAGGTCGTTGCTAATTGCTTCCAAGGGCGACAGCGACGTTACTGTTGTGCCTATCGAGTGTAGAACGTGTAACAAGCGTCCGCGACTTGGAAATTTGTCAGACACTCAATGGACATTGCAAATATTTGAAGGTCAGTTAATCTCTCTCCATCGCCGATTATACCACCATCAAACAACCTGCTTGACAGCATTCCCTATCTCTCTCCTAGTCCCCCTCCCCCACCACCACCACCACCACCACCACCATCACCATTATCAATGTCATCACAATACCCGCCCCTGGATAGAATCCATTCTCCCTTGGTTCGTTGCCATAACTACGCTTTGATGTGTAACCATGCCCCACTCCACCGAATTACCGGGTGCGCGTCTGCCTCTTACAGATTCTCGATGGCGCGTCACTCGAGGGGATCGCACCCTTCCACTCGATCAAACTTGGCAACGTAATCGGCGTCTGGAAGAAGAGAGCCTCATCATACGCGAAATGCCTCCCAATCCTCTATCCGAACTCGCTGCTGATGCCTTTGAACAGCGAATGTCTAGGCACGAGCTGCTCCCTCCCCGAATCCGGGGATTCACCAGCGGCGATAATGATGGCGTAGGTGGTGTGGGTGCAGTGGATGATATCGATGCCAACACGGAGCACGGCGACGGTAATGGAGAGCAGGATGGAAGCGAGAATGGTGAAGTTGAGGACGCAGAGGAGGAGGAAGAGGAACCATTCGACCCCAGCGCCGTTGGCTTGAAGGAAATTAGCAACCTTGCTAGTTTTACCGTCAGCAGCTACAAGCCCGGATGCGGTGTGAAGGAACTCCGAGACGACGATTCCAATAAGTATTGGCAGTATGTGATCACCTCGTCCGCTATCCGTCTCGGTTTTCTATTACTAACCCCTATGTCAGATCCGACGGACCTCAGCCTCATCGCCTCAACATACACTTCATCAAGCGAGTTGAGATCCGGGCCTTGCGCCTCTACCTAGACTACGAGCTCGACGAGAGCTACACGCCGACCAAGATCCAGATCACGGCCGGCACAGGCCCAAATCTCACCATTCCTTTCACCACCATTGAGCTGACCATGCCCAAGGGCTGGATCGACATCCCGATCGCAGGCGCGGGTGGTGGCCCCGACGGCAACTCGCTCTGCTGCTTTTTCGTGAGAGTCATCATCCTCGAGAACCACCAGAACGGCAAGGACACGCACATCCGGGGCATCAAAGTGTACTCGCTGGACGAAGGCGCCGACACCATCGACAACAACCCTCTAGACGACGTCGTGAACGATCTGGAGAACTATCGCCTTCGCATGAAGCGCATGAGTCTCGGTGAGAGCGAGGACGACGCCCTACTTCGTGTGGACGCCGAGGCGCGAAGACGCAAGGCCAACGCCAAGAGATACACGCCGGGCGATGGTGGACTCAGCATCCCGTCCTTCATGAAGGAGCCGGAGATCCGTTAGGAGGACGAGAGGAGCATAGTGTTCGGCGAGAAGAGGATATGATGATTGACGGCATGGTTCCCAATGGTTGCGGCGGCGTTTGGAGGGTTGGGGCTCTGATACCCATGGTTTTCCATGAATGACGAAAACGGACACGCTTGAGACGACGATATATTCTACGACAAGGACGATGAGAGGAGTTTTAATGGCAAATTGTGGTATTCCGTATTGGGTTATCAATACGTTGCGTGAGTTAGGTACACTTGCCTACTGTATAGCTAATCATATTCCGAATGTCATATCAGAAAAAATAAACGCTTCTCTCTAGGCATGAAGCTCATGATACTCGCAATGGGACATTCACCTATCATGCACCCCTGGTCCTTAATCGTGAAGTGTTGAAGGAGTCTCGGCGTTATCGGAGCTAGCGCTTAAAGCGGAACGATCTCCCGCTAGGGAAATTTCTCTAACGCTCATGCAAGATCCGATGCCCCGCGATGCATGCAGTCCACTGTCAGACAGCAGCGCCTCCGACCCTTCCTGCAGCCATCCAACAACAACCGTCCCGGCCCGCGAACTCGACATCTCCGTCGCATCATGAGTTGAATATTCGAAACAATGCGCTCTTGACGACGCCCTAGCAAACGAACTACCAGCATATACCTCCCCGTCCCATCGCAATGCGAATCCCGCTTCCCAAATGGCGCGCCTACCCTCGAACCTCGCGGCGCTCTTCACCCAAGCGCTGAAGACCTTCGAGTCTTCGGACTCGACATTCCGCGTTCTATGCTCCCTCCCGTCAACCGCGCCTCTATCTTCTTCAACTCCATCCCCTACAACGACGCCAGTCTTAGTCCCCGCGGAATCGCCCCCTCGACCGCCGCGGTACATCTTCGTGCTCGACTCCTCGTTCAACCCGCCAACACTCGCGCATCGTCGCATGGTGCTTTCGGCGCTCTCGGACCCGCGATACAGCACCCCAGTGTCGCATATCACAGATAATCATGAAGGACAAGGGGCCCCCGCGACGCCCAGCGCATCGTCGTCGCGCGTTCTACTCCTCCTCGCAATCAACAACGCCGACAAGGCGCCCAAGCCCGCTTCATTCCCGCAGCGTCTGGCGATGATGTACGCCTTCGCACAAGACATACTCGCTTCGTCGCCCGCGAAGCAGGTCGGCGGGACACAGACACAGTCCGACGTAAGCTGCGAAGCAGTCGACATCGCCGTGACCACGGAGCCGTATTTCCACGCCAAGGCGCGGGCCATCGCCGCCAGCGCGTTCTACCGAGGCGTCGAGGGGACAGATACAACGGGGAGTGCAGCGGCGGAACAGGTTTATCTCACGGGGTACGATACCCTCATCCGCATCTTCAATCCGAAGTATTATCCCGGCGACTCCATGAGGACGGCTCTGGACCCGTTCTTCGCGCACGCTGGACTAAGAGTTACGATGCGGACGGATGATGATTGGGGGGATGAGGCGGCGCAGGTCGCGTATTTGGAGGAGCTTGGGGCTGGGGGGCTTGAGGCGGTTGGGGGAAGGGTGGAGTGGGCTGATAAGATCGAATTAGTACATGGACGGAGAGGGGACGAGGCTGTTGTTAGTAGTACGAAGGTTCGGGATGCGGTTCGGAGGGAAGATTGGGAGGGTCTTGGGGAGCTGGTGGGCGAGGGGGTGATATCCTTCATTCGTGAGAATGAGCTCTATACCAATGATGATAGATGATAATGAATGATGATATGATAGATACTTAGAATAGAAGGATTTTGATTTTGTCCTTGTGACATCCCTGAGCCCGAATAGCATTCTCGCCTCGGTTGTGCAAGTAGTGTCATATTGCCATATCAGCCGTGTTCAGAGTTTCTTCTCCGAGATGTTGGCTATCTATGTCAATAGAACCAGTCCATCCGAGAAGGCATGAAACTCACCCCTCGCGACGGCCCAGATACATACTAAATAAATAGATAGGCTTCGTCACTCCAGTTCTAAGGGCTGAAAGCATGAGACCCTCTTCTTGTTTCTTCTCACATCTGGTTCATACTCTCTATACTGTACTCAAATAATGGATTCCAGCGCTCTGATAATTCCTTATCAGTGCTGTGATCCAACGCGATCAGGCATGTCGCTATTGAACTTCCAGATCACGGAAATATCAAGATTGCCGCAGCTACATGAGCTGGACAATTCGGTCGGTTTAGGGGGTTCGGAATCCTTGACAAGGACTCGCGACGTAGCCGCTGTCTCCTCCACTAAACACGTAGCTGAGCACAATACTGTGCGAGACGAAAGAACATAATCTCAATGCTTGGGAGAGTCCCCCTCTTCGTGTTCGCGGAGTAGAGTCTCTTCGAAGTACTGCTGCCCGCTCTGTACTGTGTATTCAATCAACATTTGTGAGCTGAAGATCTGAGTTTACTATTATGCATGAGAGCTATATGAATAGTTTTCGTCTCATGAAAACACATCAACACTCCTCAAAATGTTAGGTTAGGTGGGAATTAGATCAGAAAATGCCAATACAACATCACAGGCAAACTGGAGTTGCGTTATCACGAGAATTTTGATAGGTCAAAACGCCAAATATCACTGCTCACACCAAGATTGCACGAAATAGGGTATGAATGATCAGGATACTAGTTCTGTACATTGGTACTACTTACGAATCATGGGAATGAGACTGGCAATCTCCACGAAGCAGTAAGTACAATGTCGAATCTACCTAGCTATCTAACTATCTAAGAAGCACATCTGGTTGGAGTCCAGCAGTCGTCTTAGTCCTGTTCAGTCCGCCCACTCCCTTCGATCAATGTCAACCGCAGTCACGAATCCCCCCTCCCCTATCCTCTCTCCCCCTATCTCACTTCCCCCTATCCCTGAGTTCACTGTGTTGTAGGTATGTGTGCCTTAGGATGCTGTGTATAGCGACGGATCTGGTTAGCTTGAGCCAACTGGTCTCGATGTCTAGCAGTGGGTGACATTGTGGCGATCTGCGTGCAGCGTATATGTTATATGTGTCTGTGATTGAATTCGTGACCGAGTGTGTGGAATGAGATCGAGATACGGCGTATTGCGCAGAAGAACAGTGCCAGATATCATTAGGTGATTTGAAACGATTGGGGAATTCAAATCGGCTGAAGAAGAGTGTAGTGTAGCGGGCAATTCCAGCCCTTGTTTCGGTATGAGGCTGCTAATAAACACACTCTTTGCCAGAATCTTTACCAACGCCTTTACTGGAACCTCTCTTGAAAATGCCGAACCAATTCCGTCTCTTCATATTCTTCTGGCGAACTTGGTTGACCTCGGCGCGAGCACGGGCTTCCTGCATCGCATTGGTAAAGACTTGCAAACGGCCAATAAGCTCATTAGAGATGGCGCCCTGAAAGGCCTGCTCAACGGCAGGGCCAATAATTTCCGGAAGCATGTCTCGTACAGCGTTCGAAGCCATTTGAGGAATCATATTGATGGCAGCCTGGAGGGTAATAATATTGGTACTAAGAGCAGTGACATTGCCATTAGTGGAATTGACAAGACTGCTCATAGCGTTAACATTGTTGCCCATGGCATGAACATGATTGTCAATGGCGTTGACATGGCCAGCGATGGCGTTGACCTGGGCATTCTGAGCATCGGTGACATTGTTCATGCTGTTGAGTTGGGCGCGCTGAGCATCAGTGATGCTGGCTTGCTCGTTCATATGGCTGCCAAGAGAAGTCTCGATAGCACTGAAGACTTGCTCCATGACATCATTCATGTTGACGCCATCCACACCATGGGTACCATGCGCAGCATGACTCTGAACTGTTGCTCGGATATCGCTAACAACACGAGTGGCAACAGCATCAACAATGTTTTTCTCGCTGTCAGTTGTAAGGTTGTTGAGACGAAGAACCGAGTTCATAGCGTGTCGCATGAGGTTGTACATGCCAGTCTCAGCAGCAGTACCATTAGCGAATCCGTTAAGGCGAGCACGAACATTGGAGTCGGCAGCAACCTCGCCGTAGGTAAGGTCACGGTCCTGGATTCGGCGCTGAATCTCAATGTAAATACGAGAGACATCAGGTCGGAATGCATCATCTCGAGTATCCGTTGCACCCTCGCGAGCAGCATTGAGTCGCTGGAGATCCTCAAAGTCATCAATGACGGCTTGGACGTTGTAGGTGGGGGTGATGGTTGATGGGAACATTCGCTCGCGACGGGCTTGGGCGAGGACTTGGCCCATTTCCATGATGCGTTGATGGGTATATGGCATTCCATTGATGAGAACAATAGGCGAGTTAGGAGTCGCGCCCACGCCACCGCCAGGGGTGACTGGCGAGTAAGGAGCATTAGCCATGTAGCTGGGAACTGGACTGGTGGTTTTGGCTGAGTCCATTCGCTGCCGGCTCTCCGAAGCCTCAAACTGGGCCAAGTCGTTTCTAACGCTTGCGGGAAAGGTCATGTCGATGGCAGAATCAACTTTGCTATACTGAGTAGACGAGTTGTCTTCGGCGTTGCACTTGCTGAGCAGTGCCAGTGCCTTCTTCTGGTCGAACGAGCCTTTAGACATCTTCGGCGAAGGCATAGACTGAAGGATTGTAAGTCGACATATTCCATGTGCGAGGAATGGAAGCGAGTTGGGGACTTACTCTTGGTTTTCTTGTGGTGAAAGGGTATCGAGACTGTTTCGTGAGACGGGGGGTGGTGACGATGTGGCTGTAGAAGATCGAGTGGTGACGAGCTTCTACAAACATTATATATATATTAGATTCTATGAGACAGAATGAAATCGTGTAGTGATTTGCAGTTGCTTGGCGATAAGCCAAGAAGCAAATCGGAGACATGAAGTTGTGCAAAACATGGGAGGGGTAGGCTGTGATGCTCAGATACTGGAACGAGTGGGAGGTTTGGTGGTGGCCTGGATTGGCATGTTACCTGAGGTAGGTAGGTAGCAGGTACTTACCTGCTCTACCTGAGGTGGCAATAGATACCAGGCGGCGCGTACTCTCGAGATGGAAATGTAATTTCAAAACTTGAAGTTATGGAAACAGCGCGTTTCGACCGAAGGAAGATACTTGACGGTTGGTAAGAGTAAAGAAAGAGAACAATGCATTGTGGTGAGAACAAAGGAGGGTGTGGTTAAATTCGCGAAAGCGAGAAAAGAGAGGAGGCTTGCGAGATACCCGGCAACGGGTCACACATGAAAACGGGCAGGAGGTGTATTACCTGGTGGTACCTAGGTACTTGTCGGTACTTAGATGTAGGTATCTGAAAGCAATCACTGGATACAAGCGGTAAAAGTGGAACTGGGGCAGTGGTGAATGGTGTACTTTGGTGTAACGAGAGGTAAGTGAGTTACCGTAGTGACTGTACCTAAGGTACTTACTTACATGACAGCTTGGAAAAAGAAGGGGAAGTCACCACCCCAGCCACTTGACTGTTGAGATGAGGAGATAGACGAGTTCCCAGGTGTGTGTGATGGAAAAGAAAATATGGAAATTTTCGCCAAAACTGCTCGAAATCCCGATAGGTCAAGATAGCGTACCTTGGACTCGAGGTTGGTGTCATAAAAGTATTGCGATTTGGAACGTAACTTTGAATTCCAGGTTGGTGTCAAAACAGTGATTGTGATTTGAGAGGTAACTGACAAAAGGAACGATGTTGGAAGTTGTGAGTTGTAAGGAGATAGGGGAGGTATGGAATCAGGTTGTAGGATACAGAAAGACATGGTAGAAGAGAAAGCGGTGAAGGGGGGCTGGGGTGGCAGAATCATGGCAGAACTACTGCTTTCCATATCGGAGATAGGGAGGTGCGTAGGTAGGGAAGCTGAATGGATGGGTGCCGCCATGATGATCGAGAGGAGCGCGGCTTTGCACAGAATCGACGAGGGAGAGTTTTGGGGATTTGGGTAAATTACTAACTGGTAGTTTCTATATCGAAAGAAGTCGTGCGGTTTATGTAGACGCAGTTGTTGTAGAAGATGTCGAACAATAGTGGGGAATAATGGCGAGAAACAATGGTGAGGAACAATGGTGAGAGAGGATCTTGTGGGAGGGATGGATGGGTTGAGTGTATTATCTATTGTCTCTTATGGAGGGGAAATGGGGAGGTTGGAGGTATGTGAAGATGAGCTACCTACCTTACGTACCTGTTGCATAGGTTGTTGCTGTTGCCCATCTAGCCCTGTAAGTGCCGGTAGGTAGGTATCCCATTGCGGCATACACACACACACACACACACACACAAGTAAGTGGGGACCGGTGACCTGACCCAACCACCACAGCGACCTGCGGATTGGGCAATCAAGTCTTTTAGAGAGAGAAATTTGTATACATATTTAATTAAGTATGCTCATTCTATGCCAGAGTTTCCGCATCGATTGAACGTGCTGCGCTGTCCCAACCACCTTCAGACCTTGTGTTCCCTGAAGCTGTACGCAACTGGTGATGTGAATACCAATGCCTACATATAATCAAGCAATTAGGAGGCTGGACTCCTAGAAGAAGAGATGCTTGCTTTGGGAAAGGCTTTCTTTAGCGTGAAATAGGTAGAATTTCATTCTATAAAAATGTACGGTGACCCGAAATATGGAAACATTTAGTCGTTGCGAGATGAGTCGTTGCGAGATGATGTATGTAGGGAGCTATCGCATGCAAGAACCAGCATAGAATCAGCGTATTTCTATTGTACGAGAGGACACACTTTCATTAATCAATTACCATATACTCACCCGTTCCGCACACATCGCCGTCCCTGGACCTACGCATTGGGCTTTTCTCAGCTCTTCGCTATCGTCTATTACACTACATGCGAATTGAAGGCATGTAGTTGAAATCGTGGGCTTTTTCTCCACAAAGAGTGGCGCATCAAGGTTTCTCGTCGTGGCCAATCAATTCTGCCACCGTCGACAAAAATGGAATGCCGAGGGACTAGCATACACTAAGCACCACTCTTGGCAGTCTAAAGCCTCCCCGGTTCGGCACGATCCGAGACAATTACCTTCAAAGATCCGACGTGATCCTTGTAAATCTGCGAATATCCATAGATTGTATCCTGCATAGGCTACTCACTGGGAATTAGGTCCGAGATACCCCAGATCTTAGAAGGTTGGATTCCATGTTTGCGCCCGAAAGATCCCCTCTGCTCGGGTGAGCAGGGTTCTAATCCCAGTGCACAGTGTGCTATGAACTTATCGGACAGGGGAAGCTGAGTTTGGTTTTGGCGAACAAGACAGGGCAGCATGATGAGCGTGACAGTCATTTCTACAAAACAACTCGGAATTTAATTACTAATGTTGTGCTATTTCAAGCAAGACGTGTACGCGGTGAGAACCCTTTGACGAAGGCGGTGTGGCATGAATTCGTGCAGTCGCTATGACAGGTCCTAAGTAATCTAGGTCCAACAGGGTACGGTACCTGCTACATGGAAGCAGACATTCTCAATCGATCTCTAGGGGACAGTGATAAAATGGCAACTCAATGATCTCAGAATCAAAGGAAGAAGAGTATTGCACCGTACGCAATGCATAATTCCAGGCGCCACTCAAGCGGGTGACCTGATGATAGCGGGTAGGAGGCAGATTATATGGGCAATGCATCGTAGCTTAAGCGAGTTACAGATATGTTGTTCTACTGCCTGGATATCAGGCATGTCACGGTCGTGGAAACCAGAAATCACCATTATCATAAGATGGGATATGCAGGAGACGATTAGATTCCATATGTGATGATGGCCAAAATCATCCCACGACCAGTGTATGCCATTCTGGCAAGATCTGAGGCCATTGACGTCCTGCTCACTTCCATGCTGCTCAAGGAGTCCCAGAAACGTTGTCACACATCTGCTTGCTCACCACATGCAACGATTAAGCCTTAACCCAAGCCCCAACGATCATACCCTACCTGAACTAGTTAGCATGCTATACCTTTCTATAAACGACCTTAATAATAATAGAAACGTACCACGAGTGACAGAGTCCGATACAGACTTCGCAATCATGCATGAGATGCCACGAGAGGAAGTGTATGCTAGAAGTAGCCATGGCTATCATGGGGATAGACCCAAGTCGTAGGTGTTACAGCATAACTAGATGTCATCGTCGGAGTCATTGCGACCGGGTGCTGCGCGGCGAGTTGCTGGGGAAAATTCATGTTAGCTGCATAATCGATTGACGGGACACTAGTGGCGACTGGCACGGGCGCATGAAGTTCGGATTGAGGACAATCGCCAAAAGCTCGTTCATCTGGTGGACTCTTCTCGATCGCCGAAATAAAGAGGACTTCGTCATCTTCGTCATCGGATTGCGTGGTGGAGGATGAGGCTGGCTGGGACTGGGAAGATGGGTAGTGTAGAGGTGTAGCGCTCGATAGGTCGTCATTCCGATATTCAGGCTTCACGATTGCATCTTCATATTTGATTTCACCTTTCACCTTCGCCTCCTGCTTCACAGGCTCGTCGATGTCACCCTCGTCCTCGTTGACCTCTTCGAGCTTGCGCTTCTTGGTCACACGAGCCTTGGTCTTCTTGGCCTCGTTGGAGTCATTGACCTCCTTCTTGACGCTGCCGACTCCAGTGCTGGTAGAGATACCGTGCGCCTTCATGAGACGCTCATATCGCTTGGCTCTTTATGTGAAGAAAACATGAGTTAGATTGAGATATCATTTCTACAGTTCAGTGGGATATGGAGAAGAAGGAACTTACGCAGCGCCCTTGCTGACAATGTCGCATTCCTTGCGAACTTCTTCAAAGTCGACCTTCAAAAATCAGCACGGATCAAAGCAGGTGACGTTTTGACGGTGGCTTACCTTGCCCGCGGTAGAATGACGGATGCAAGAGATGAGGAAGCGAAAGTGAGAATCGTTATCGGTACCAGAAGGCATGTTTGGCGGTATTGTAGAGGCAGTATTGTGTTTCCAAATAGCAGAGATTTGAACAAGTTGGGAAGATGTGTATATGTTATGATGATGCACCAGGTGGAGGAAGATGAGTTGAAAAGAAGTATTGTTGGCGAAATGGTGTTGGTGAGAGAGACAGCCAGGGCAACTTTGAGTATTATATGATGAAATAGATACCTAGGTACCTATAGTAAACAACTTGTTGTAAAGAGTGTTGCGTGATAGCTGGGAAGTTACCACCAAGTTTTGGGCACACTTTGGCAAGTGCCTTCCTCTCAACTGTTAAAATATCCCAGAGTCTGTAGAATGATGAAGTACCTACTTCAAGGACAGAAGATGTGCAGTTGCAGACTTATATTAAAAATGATCTCATAGAAGATAGTATGTTCTTGCCCATTTTCCTGTCCTTTCAACAGTTTCAAAGCATCTTGTAGTTGTAATGTTTGAATTTTGCTTACTGCACTTCATTCTCTAAAGGCAGATGTGCACCACTGTCTTTGGTGTCTTTAGCACAGCTGAGATCTATTGCTAAGATTTTACAAATAATAATTAGTGAGCAGTGTTTCTTTGTCATTTTAAGTTGACAGGTTTAAAAAGTGCAAGTAAGCCAGGTATGCAAGATAACATATTGATTTGATCAATGATGAAATTTAGCAGAAACTACCTATAAAAGTCATAATTGCTTGGGGCACCTAGTCCTGGTTTGAGAGGTTAACTTGAGCTGGTTATAAGGTAACTGTATCAACATTCATCTGAGCTGCGACCTATAGAATTTGCTATTGATGTTGAGGTGTAGGCCATCTTTGAGCAGCCTGAAGACTTAGTGTAATCGTCTGTGCTTTCATCCGCTCCCCAAATAGGTATGCAGTCCAATTTGTTTACTGTTGTAGGTAACTCATTCCGAGTACCAGTGGCTGATGGTACCTGTCGAAGAACACTACCTGTAAGTACATATGTACCCATGTACCTAGGTATCTCCAGGTGGGGGCTACGGGAGTTTTTCTCAAGCACGTGGGGAAAGGAGTGGTTCCAAAATCGCAGTTGCTCTAGGTACCTATGTACCTAATTTTGGCTTGTGCCTTCTGCGTAGGCCGAGTCAGCACCGGATCAATATACAAGGTCATTTGATGTTCATTTATATTCCAAGCCAAACTGGCAAGGCGGTGGTAAAAAAAATGGTAGACTTTCTCGGTACCTACAAGTGTACTTCGTATGTAGACCAGCTAGAATTAGTGGGGGCGCAGTACTTACCAAGTTCCTTGCGGGTATGTACCTCGTACCTCCTAGTGTTCAATTGGTACCTGGCATATGTACCTGAGTAAGAGGTACCTAGGTACCTAGATGCCGACGGGACTCCAGGCAGTAAGTGCACTAGTCCAAAAATAGGGCACCTTATGACGTAGGATGCGGCTGGTTTTTGTTCCTGTTCGTGTGTAGAAAAAGCCATAAGACATTGCACCTATCTAGATCATCAATGGCATGGTAATCCGGGTGCTACGCATGTGACCGTGGTCATATGAGACACACCGAGCAACAAGCAGCAGGCCAATTAGAGACAGAAAAGAATCATATTCGCGCGAAAGGTATTACGCGTCTGCGCGTGTATAACATCTCGCTAGAATTCCAGCAATCTCCACGAGGCTTCATCTTCAAAAACAGCAGACAAATCTCTCTAATCTAATCATTTCATCGGTTTAACGTTCTAGGCTTTTTATGAGGAGACTCACAATACCAAAATGCCTTCGCGTCCTTTACTGCTGCTATGCCTCGTTCTGTGTCTGCTAATCCTCGTGCCTCAGGCATCAGCCTTTGGCGCCGGTGAGGTGCCCGTCGCCAGCGAATTCAAAGGATACGTCTGGCGGCATGGCGACATAGGCGAAGTTCTGCAGTTTCTGCCTTCCAGCTTCATTACGAACCATAGATTCACGCAGCTCGAGCGCAAGCAGATCTACTTCGGCAACTGGCTGCGCGACTTCTCCCAAGTCATCGACACGACCTTGCTCGAAACTGTGGACGAGTCTATCCTCCGCGCCATCGTGGCGGTCATGGCTTTCTTGGAATTCGGCTTCGCGACTGATGAGTTCGATGTGACGCGAGAGCGCCTGGGCTGCTACACTCACGTCGAACATATCGATAATCCCGCTGGATACGTGGATAACGCCAAAGAAGTTGACGAGCGTCTCAGAGGTCCCGTGGATCCGAAAGAACTCGAGTTCGATCCCAAGACAGGCATGAAGAACTACATTGCCAATTCCGGACAGGGATGGGCAACCTCGGCAGATTACATCCGTGGTCAACTCGAGAAGTCCATTGAGCTAGGAAGGCTGAAGCGGAATTCCAGCGCGAAGAAGGAAAGTTACATTCATCTCGGAGCTGCTCTGCATACTATAGAAGACTTCGCCGCACATAGCAACTTCATCGAGCTCTGTCTTCATGAGTTAGGGGAAGAGCAGGTCTTCCCATTCGTGGGAGATGCCTGCACAGTCGAAGCGCCCCATCGAGCCTGGAAACATAAGAAGAATGTAGCGCCTCTCATAACAGGAACATTCGGCATGTTAGACATATTCCACAGTCTCCTGGGAGAGGCAGACGACATGGCGATTCTACAGTCAAAAGGGTCTTTAGGAGAACTCGAGAAGAAGCTAAACTACGGTGGCATGGCGTTCGAGCAGCTATATGATCTCATCAGGGGCGCTATAGAAGTTATTAGCGGGGGCGGCAATGGTGACAATCCATTGCTTAAGCAGCTGGAAACCGTGGGTTTGATCTTCAACAAAGCGAAGGAGAACGCTCCCGGTATTTCTCGCCCACCTCACCCCTTTTTGCCTTGATAACGACGAGACTAACAGATGTGATTAATAGATGTTACTATCAATTCCACAAGCCCCAGCCCTCTTTGGCAAGCTATCGAACCCGCTTTCTATCTCCATGACCGAATATCAAAGTGGATGCAAGAGAGCGCTCAAGAATCAGGAGAGATAGGGGCAAATGAATCAAGAAGTCAACTCGGCGACCAAACCAATCTGCTTATATTCCAGTTTTTGACTGTCATAATCGAGTCAGCAGTCAAGGAACTGCGGAATGCAGTCAAGGCGGCAAAGGAGAAAGTCGACGAGGAGGCAGCCAAGTCTAGTTCAGCAGCGGTGTACCAAGACGGATCATCAGCTTCGGACCCGAGCCACTCCGATCTTTCCAAGGACCACTTCAGCAATGTTCTCAATCAAGTTGCCGGCCTCGTCGCAACGGCTACGACGAACTGGACGACGCAGCAAGTCGTGAGATGCTGGGATGATCCAACGATTGACGCCGACAAAACCATCGACGATATCCTAACCATTCTACACCACCCCGCTTTCCCAAAGAGAAAGACGATAATTCAACAACACATGTTCGACGAGGTCAAGAAGTGGTGGGAGCGCACATCATCCGAAGAAAAAGACCGCCTGCGCCGCCAGCTCACCCGAGAAAGCGTACAAGAACGAGGTCACGAGAACCACGAGCTGACCCTGAAAGACCTCATCACGACGCAGCGAGGCGCCGCCGAGTTTCCCGGCTCGCGGCCCGACGTCGTCGCCCCGCCTAGACGGAAATCATTCCCCATAGCCTGGGCCATCAACGAAGCAGCGAAAGACATAAAACTGCTACTGGGATTGATACGAAGGGGTGTGCGAGACCCTGTGGGCGTCGTAGGCGAGGTATTATATGGCTCCGGTCAGATAGCGTTCGACGTGGTTGGGTGGTTGACGGAAAGACTCCCAAGCTTGAGATGGTGATTACCTACTACGTAGGTATTTCGGAACGTTGGTATGTTTCTCAACATGTCCTCTCGGCGCTGTTTTGGATGATTCTAGGTAGATACTCCCTGGTTTGAGGGTTGGCGTTGAGCCGTAATTCCTGGGCGTTATGCACCATAGGTACTTACATATAGGCAAGAACTTCACGGTTGCAGATAACATATTTCCATCCGAATGATCTATAGCAAGTCTTTCTCATCACCCCGCGTGGTCTCTGCTAAGAGCGAAGCCGTATCCCTTTTAGTGCCGATAGGCGTCCAGTCGCGGGAGAAGAGGCGCACTACCTTAGGAGCCAACAGCTCCTGAAGTGTCCATCCGAGACGAAGCCATCTACTCTTCCGGAGAACATCGAATCAAGGCCCTTAGTATTTAGAAAAAGAGGTCCCAGGCGACTAGGAAGCCGTATTGGTAATAAGTACATCGAACAGATATGATCGCAATATAGATGCTTTAAGACAATTACTAGCTATAAAGCGAATTGACGGCCTCGGATAGCTGAGCTCTTTTAGTCTTGTTAATATAATTCGTGTCTGCACACAAATACTTCAAGCCGTCCCCCTTGGCCTAGTAGCAAGCTTTGAGAAATTCGAAGTACCTTAGCTAAGTAAGTTTGGGCTCGCATCCGCTGTCACACAGGAACTGCCAGTCACTGTAGCTTAATTCCACCTTCACCCTGTGAGTTTTAATCTCCTGAGTGCCCCCTTTCCAAAGAAAGGATCTCCGAGGGGCCGGATACATCTTCTCGGAAAGGTCGCTGTCACATGACCTAGGGTTATGGACCCTCATAGACCCACACACAGGTCCCTATTAGGTAGCGCTCCGTATACAGTATGTAGAGAGACATTCTTCCTATTTATAACTACACTATTAATATAAGAAAATATAGCCACTTGGCATGCAGATCGGCATTTTGCTATAATGGTAGCTAGCGATTATTGAAATTAATTGTTTGTTTATTTTTTTATTTAAATTTTTTAACATTTTACTGATTTATTTATTTATTTACCGCTTCTCCACCGTCTGTAGGATTATTAGTTTTATACTTTATTTATTTTTTTTTATTTTTTTATATTTTTAATTTATTAACTAATTTATTAAAACCACCCTCGCGCTATTCCGTTTTTATTAATTTAACTTTAGATTTTATTAATTTAACTTTTTTTATATTAACTTTTATATTTAATATTATTAAGATTTAACTTTTTAAACGCTAACTTTATTGTTTTACTTATATATAGCACCTTTATATACTTTTTTTGCTGCTTTAAAACCTCTACCTAGCAGAATTAGTTATTTTACTGCCTAACTTTACTTTAAAGGTAAATTATAACGTTATAGACTACCTTTTAGCCTAGGTCGAGTTTAAAACATAGTTTTATACCTTTTTTAAATTCTAGCGTTAAAAGGAAGGCTATTACTACCTACCAGGCTTATTTAAGCTAACTTCTTAGCTTATTTAACCGGACGGCTTATTAGAGCCGACTGCCTACCCTGCCCCGCTGCTAAGAACCTACCCAGATGATATACCCCTTTTAAAAGACGACGAAGACCCGGACCTGCAAAAACTGCAGCAGTTAACTTAAATCAAACGTTCCACCACTCCACCTTGACCGCTAGATTTAAATTTCTTTTTATTAGTAAAGCAAGGCCCGAATTTTATATTTAATCTTTTAAATAAAAAATAGCTAGCCTTTTATCGTTTATTTAATTTTTTTATTATTTAAGGTTATTTAATTTAACTAGCTATTTAAAGTTATCCGATTTAATTAATTATTTAGCTATTTATGTTTTAAAACCTTTTAAAACTAATTATAGCTTAATAACCGCTTTTAGCATAAAACGCTGCTAATTTTATTGCTGCTATATTTAAACGTTATAAAATAAATATATTAAAAGTCGTTGTTAAAACTTTTTAATAAATTAATTATAACTTTTTTGCTTTAGCGGCAAATAAAACGTTAAAATTAAAAAAAGTTAATTTTTTTAATTTTTTTTTTAAAATAAAAACTTTAATAATGTAGGCATTATATTTTAAAAAAAACAGGTTATTTATATAAATATATAAGCTTTTATAAACAGACTTGCCGATCTGGCTGCTGCTTATAGTAAAAATAAAGTTTAAACCGTTTAAACTATTTGCTTTTAAACTATAGCTTTAGCTTAGCATATAACCAAATTAATAAACTTAAAAAAAGCTAGGTTATATATTAATATAATCGTAATTATATATTAAACTTTATAAAAACGCTTTAAAAAAAACTATAATAATATTTTTTAAAATTTTTAAATATAAAAATTTATTTTATATAATATATAATAAAATAAATTATTTCGATTTTTTATTTAAAATATATTATATAATAATAAATTTTATAATTATATTATAAAAAATTAATTTATTATTATTTTTAAAGCTTTTAATTTAAATATTTAAAGCAAACTTATTAAGCTAATAAATAAAATTATATTTAAATTTTTTTTAATAAAAATAAATATATATAAAAGCGTTTTAATAAAAAAAGCTTGCTAACTGTTAGTTTACTAGGTATTTATAAACAACCCACCTATTTTTATATATTATAGCAAGTAAAATTAACGTTTTTTTTACTTTTAAAGTTATTAATCTAGCTAGTGTTAGATTTAAAATAATTTATTTTAACGTTTTTTTATCCTAAGTTAATAAGGTCCCCCAGCTAACCTACTATATTATTAAAATTAAGCTTTATATAATTTATAAAAAAGCAGAGGCTAATATTTTAGCAGAGGCTGTAAAAGGTGGCGGTATGCCGGTGCATAAATAAATAATCGCAGTTATATTGCAAGGTAATGCTTAGATTTTAAAAAATAGTATTAAAAAGTTACTTTTATTTGCTGTCCTAATTTTATTATGCGACAGGTTTTTATACCTGTTCGGCTAAAAGTTAGCAATCGGTCGCAGACCGTTTAGCGACTCTGTTATACTTAAGTACTTTTAATTGGTCGCAGTCCGCTTAGCGATTTTATTAGTACTTTGGTACTTTATATATATATTAGTATTTTTTTTATACCTTTTTATACTATTCTTTTTTTTTATAGTGTTAGTTTTTAATATTTTATATTATTATTAATTATATTATTATTTTTTAAATACTGCATAATGTTATATATTTTATTATATATTGCTTATTTTATTGCTAACTGGTCGGCGTTTATAATAATTAGTTAGTATTTATAGTCGTTATTTTTTACGCCTGTCCTATGCGTTAGTAGTAGTGGTGGTATAAATAATAATTTTTATAATATTATTTAATCGCTTTATATTTTATAATTATTATCTATATAACTTTTTATATATATATATATATATTTTGCTTATATAGTTAAAAATAAAAATTTTTTTATTTATAGTTTTTTTTTCTTTTTTTTTTATAGTTTTTAATCGATTTTTAATTATACTGTATTATTTTAACTTTTGCTGCTTTTTTTTTTTATAATAACTTTTTAACTTATATACTATTTTTAATTTTATTTTAATTATTTTTTAATTATTATAGCTTATATATACAGTGGTTTTTATTATTTATTGATTTTTTACTTTGTTTGCCGTTAAACTCCGATATTTTTATAATATTTTACCGCTTTTTATACCATATTTAATAAAAAAAATAAACTATTGCTTTTTAAACGTGCTGCCTTTTATTGCGCTTTAGTTGTTGTTTATGCTTTAACTTTTAGCGGTAGCACCGTTAAAGCTAGTCCGTTTGCTTTTTATTGCGGTCCGCTCGGCGGCCCTGCTATAACTTTTAGTTATAACAGTTAATTTATAAAAGCTAATCGTACTATAGTTGCTAATAAAGCTTTTGCTTTAAAACGTTTTTATATTAAAAGTTTTTTTTTTATAAGCAATTTTTTTATTTAACTTATAAGTGCGCCTAGTTTTATTTGCGCTTTTATTACCACTTTTAATATAATTTAGCTTTTTATTACAGTTTAGTTTTCTATAAGCTATAATTTTTATTTAGTTAAAACTGCGCTTTTTAAAAATTGCGCTTTTATTGCCGGCTAGTCTTTGTTTAGTTGTCGTTTTGCTGCCGCTGTATATTTTTTTTATTTATTGCTTTTATATATGCTAATTTTATTAGTGGCGCGCTAATAACGCCGCTTTATTTTATTATATAAATATGTAGCGCTTTTTTTTTAATTATAATAATATATATCGCTTTTTTTTTAATTTATTTTTTGCTAACTTTTTAAAATTATATATTAAAATTATTATTTTTTTTTAGCAGCTTTTATTTTGCTTTTAAGGTTTTTTTATTTTATTGCTTATTACTGGCGTTTTATTATTAATTTAAAAAGCTTTTATTATTTATTTTTTTATTTTTTTATTTTTATTATTTATTATTAGCGAGTCGTCGGCGAGTAGTTTTTATAATGTTTTTATTACTGCTAGTCCCGGTTTTTTTATAGCTTAAAACGTTTTTTTAGCAGTTAATTTTATTTATAACTCCGTTTTTATTTTAAGCGCTTTTTCTGTTAGTTTTGTTGCTTTTAATATTATAATATAAACAGTAAAAGGTTTTTTTATTATTTTTAAAAGTTTAAAGACTGGTTTGCGGTCTATTTATAAAAATAAAAATAAAAGTATAGCTTTTTTTTTTAGTGGTTTTTTACTAAACGATCGCGACTTTAATGGCGATAATAATAATTTTAATAAAAATAACCCCGACCGTTTTATATTTATTGCCGCTTTTATAAAGCTTAGCTTTATATTTAGCCGTAAAAAATTTATAAAAAAATACCTTTTTAATAAAAAGCGCGGCTAATTATACTTTAATTGCTAAATATATAGCAATAATAACATTAAAATTTTAGTTTAAGCTATTAAATTTTATAGCAATTATATTATAAAAATGTACATTAATTTTTATTTGTTTTGCCTATGTTTAGCTAGTTTTTTTTTTAGTACTAAATATATTATATATATTAAAAACTATTAAGCTTATTTTTATATATATTTTTTAATTTATTTTTATGCGGTCGCTAACTCACCTTTTACTTTTAAATTTTTAAAGGCGTTATAGGCGCAGCTTAGTGCATTATTTAATTTAAAGTTATTTTTTATAATTAGGCGTTTTATATTTCCAATTGCACTATAACCGACTTTTATTATATAAACTCTAATCGGGCTAGCTTTTTTAGTCGCCGACTAAAAGCTTTAAAAAAAATAAGCTTTGCTTTTTATAAAGCTATTTAAAAAAAAAAGCAGGCTGTTTTAATAGCTTTTAATTTAAAGCAGCTCGCTATTATTTAAGCTAAGTTTATAATAACTTATTATTTTTTTATTTTATAGTTTAAGCTATATATTATAAATTTTTTTTTTAGTTTTATATTTATTTATTATTTAATTATTAATTAATTATAAATAGCGTAATTTTGTTAATATTAGTATTAATATTATTAACGCCTGTCGCGCTATAAGCGCCGCCTAGCCAGAGTATGTTTAAAATTTAGCTATTTATTTTTATTTAAATTAATATATTTAAAAATTATATATTAACTTTGCCTTTAGCTTTGCAGAAATTAATTAGCTATATAAATACCGTTGCGGCCTTAGCAAATTTTTAGCTTTATTGCAATTTTTTTAAAATAATAAAAGTTTTATTGCTAAGCAATTATAAGCTAATGTACTGCTTAATTTTGCTGCTCGTACTTTTTAAAAGTCTATTAAGCGCAAGCGTGCAGGTTTTATTTTTTAAAAATAGATTTTTTTTATAGTTTTTTTATATTTAGCGACCGATTTTTATTATAATATGTATATAATTCCGCTTTTAATAGTTAATTTTTTTATAGTTTTTTTATATTTAGCGACTAGTTTTTATATATATATAAGTTATTTAGTAGCACTTTATTAATTATTTATATATTATTAATAAAAGTTTAAAGTTTTAGTTTTTTTTAACTTTATATTATATAAGTAGCGGCCGTTTGCCGACCTAGCTGCTACGCCAGTTTTATATAATTTAGTTTTTTTAACTATATATAGCGCTTTTTTTAAAATCGCTTGCCGGCCGTTATGCCTTTATTATTTAATCTAACTTTAAATTATAACATTTTTTTATTTATTAACTAATTATTTTATTATAACTATAGTTAAAATTAATTATTTTATTTATAATACGTTTTTTTTACTTTTTGTTCGTATTTTATTAAAAAACTTTTTATATTAATAAAATGTTTTAGCGGCTTTTATATATTATATTTTATAGGCTAACTTTTTTATTTAACTAAATATTTTATTTTGCCCCGGTTATTCCAGTAGCGGACAATATTTTTTATTATTTATTTTTTTTATTTATTTTTTAGTTTTAAAAGCATTAATAAGTTATTGCCCGCTTAACTTTCCGTTTATAGTTTTAATAATAAAATAAAAAATATATTATAAATTTTTAAATATTTTTTTAATAGTTTTATTTAATATATTTAAAGTCCGACTTTATTTTTAACTTTTATTTTAATATAAATAAGTATTAATTTTTTTTTATGTTTAAATTAAAAATATGCTGTAAAAAAGCCGACAGTTTATTTTAATTAAAACTTTATCGGCGTTTATTGCTTATTATAGTTTTTTTTTATAATTTAAACAGTGTTTGCTTAATATTTATTAAGTGCTTGCTATATAGCCGCAGTATATTAAAGCTTTTTTTTTACACTTTATACTTTTAATTATAAACGTTTAGATATAAACTTAATAATTTTTAAATAATATTTATATAATATTTTAAACAGCAAGCACTTAATAATAATATAAGTGCTGTTATTATATGCGAATTCTGCTTTTAATAAAACTCGAGCTTAAATATTAAGTTTGCTTATAGTATAAGTTCGCAGATATTTTTTTAATATTTAATAAACTCGTTTTGTTTAACCGTTTATTTAAAAATACTATATAATAAATAGTCGCTGTTAAATTTTTTGTTTATTATAAAACTTTTTTTAAAACCGGCTTATAATAAGTTTATTTTTATTACTTATAATATTTTTTAAAAATTTAAAACGGCATTTTATCGGTTTATATAATATTTAAACAAGCTTTATTACATTTAACGTTTTAATAATAAATATAAATAATATAGTTTTTATAAACTAATTAATAATTATTAAAATAGCGTTATAAGCTATGCTATTTATTTTAATATATATAGACAATTTAATAATAAAATTAAAACTAATTTTTTAAAACAGTTAATTTAATAAAAATAGCGATTATAATTCTTTATATAGCCTATGTTTTAGCTTTTATATGCTATTATATGCCTGGCATTTGGCGATATAATTTTAAACGTTTTATTTTAGCTTTTTTTAATAAAACTTTTGCTAAAATAGTTCGGCAGTTTTATTTTTTTTTATATAACTAGCTTTTAAATTATTATAATGCTAATAAATTAGCTATTAACGTAGTGCTTTTTAATTAAATATTATTAAACAGTTTTTAAATAAAAAAGCGTTTTTTTAATCGATATAATATCTCTTTTTTATATCGGTGCAACAGTAAGCAATTTTTATAAGCGCTATAATATTAAAATCTTTAGCTTATAGTTTTTTAATTATATTATAAAACTTTTAAAATGTTTTTAATTAAAATACCGTTTTATTTTTAGCTAGCTTTTTAGCTATAAAATATAAAACATATTAGTTATAAATAATAGCTTTAGCATTATTTTTTTTTAATATAATTATAGTATAGTCGGCGTTTAATTGCTATAACTAAGTTACCGCTAATATATAAGCTGTTATAGCCGTGCATATCTAATAAATAAAGCATTAATATTTATACTTTTTATTTATAATATTTTTAAAGCCGCTTATAACTATATAGCAAAGGTATAAGCTTTTATAAACTTTTAAATTAATTATTTAAGCTGTTAATATAAAAAACTCTAGCTTAAGCTATTTTTAAAACGTTTTTTAAAAAGTAAAAAACGCTTAGTTTAACGCTTTTTACACTTTTTTTTTTTTATGCAGGCCTGCTAAAACCTATTATATTTTAATAAATAGCTTTTTAATTAATTATAATTTTTTTTATAGTATAAATATTATGTCGCTATATTAGATCTCGCCTGC
The DNA here is from genome assembly GCA_022578495.1 of Nemania sp. NC0429. Taxonomy (NCBI): domain Eukaryota; kingdom Fungi; phylum Ascomycota; class Sordariomycetes; order Xylariales; family Xylariaceae; genus Nemania; species Nemania sp. NC0429. The sequence continues at coordinate 719,079 of MU392159.1, read as the reverse complement.
CATATAGTCGGGTCGTTTAAATATATTATCTGCAGGGTTCGTAGTGCTTAGGCGGTGTTTTATCTTAAAATCGAATTGTATTAACCGGTATATTTAATAAGCTAACCTTTTTTAAAAATCTTTCGCCGGCAAGTTAACTATATTTTATAGCGCTATATAGTCTGTCTATATTATAAAAGTGCGAGTAATATTTTTAAAATATTATTTTTAGTGCTTATAGCTTTTTATAATAGCTAAAAGTTTTTATTAACTAATAGCCTATTAAGTTTCAGTATTTATAAGCTTTTATAACCAGTATACGACCGGTTACTACTCGTTTTTATATAATTAAAATAAAATGTTTAAAATAGCTTTAGTTAATATATTTGTTTTTATTTTTATTTTTAGCTAATTATTTTAATAATAAAAAATTATTGCGGACATAAATATATTTTTAACTTTATTAAACGCTTGCTCTATATTGTTTATTTATTTAAATTTCGCTCAGTTAGCGTCCGCCTTTTCTTTTTTTAATAAAGCGATAATAAGCGCTATAATATGCAAATATTTTATAATAAATTTCTAATAAAAGTTTATAAACTTTAAAAACATTTAAATATTATAAATTAACTATAAAAATTTTTACTTTTAAATAGCCGCTATTTATCGACTGTTTATTTTAATGCTTTTAGTATTAATAATAAATTTTAAAAAGTCTATTTTTATTTTAAAAAACTTATATTTAAAAAGCTTTATAAAAAGTTAATACTATTTTAACCTTTTATAAACTAATTAAAAATAAATCTTATATTTTTTCTTAATGTTTAAAAAAATTACTATATTATTTAGGTAAACTATGCAAATATGGTTTACTAAGCCGGCTAATACTTTGTACATATATGCTTAAAACGTCGCTAATGCATTAGTTAACCTAAATAGCATAACTATATATTTAAAATAATTATACCGTGTTTAAAAAGCGATTTTTTATTTATTGCCTTATTTAATGCGAATATAATAATAAGCATTTTTTAAGTTTAGCTTTAAAAAAATCTTTATAAAACCTAGTCGGTTTATAATTTCTAATATTAATAAAAAAAAATATTTATTTTTTATTATTATTTTATTTAAACCGCAATAATTAATATAAAGCCGCATTATTTTATTTTTTTTAAATATAAATAATATTAATGCGCCTGCATTAGCCTTAAAATACCAAATTTATTTTAAGCGCTAATTTTTTTTTAAATACTTTTTAAACACTTTTTATTAAGTCTTTATTATAAAATATATTAGCTTAAACAGCACTTTCGCTTTTTTAACTAAGTTAATAGCATGTTTTGCTTTTTTTAGCACAGAAAGTTTTTTTATCCCCTATTTAAAATAAACCTGCTAAAACTTTTACAGGCATTTTAGCAAGTCTATAATTTAGTTTTTATTAACCTTTAGCTTATCGTTAATATTTTTAAAAAATAGCTTTTTTTTTAGCTTAATGCCTATAAAATTAACAATAAACGCCTGTTTACCCTCGATTATATTATAAACAAACTTTTTTAAGTCAACTTTTTTAAATTTTTTAAAATACTATTTATTTATAGCAGTATTTAAAATAATTTTTATTTATTTTATTTTAAATTAAAATAATAAAAACTTAAGCGCTAACTAATTACATTTAATTATAAAAAAAACTTATATAATAATTTTATAAATTCTTTTTATATTAGTTATTTTTAGTGTTGCTTTATATACTTTTAAATATTTAATTCGGTTTTTATTAAAGCTTATTAAATATAATATTAGTACGTCGACCGGTCGGAGTTTTTTTTTTATAAAGTTTTAGCATATAGTGTTTACCTATACGCCTGTGTTTATATTTACTATAGCATTTTTTAGCTTATAGTCGCCGTTTAATAATAAAATCGCTAATATATAAAAAAGCTTGTTTAAGCTAAACGCTTAAAATCCTTTAGCTAAAGTAGCTTAGACGTACATTATTTTAGTTTTTTTTTTAGCTTTTTTTTAGCGTCCGACTATTTTATATTAATGTTTTAAATGTGTTTAAAGTGCACTAGTATTAATAATTACGTTTTAATCGTTTTTTTTATCTACGCTTTGTCCTATTGCTTTTATTTGCACTTTTAAACAATATGCCTAATTTTTTTATAATAATAGCATATAAATAATTATTTTTATAAACTTTATGCTAACTTATTTTAGTTAAAGTTTTATTAGCAATTGCTTTGCTTTTATATTTTGCTACGTTTATTAATTTAAAAATTATTTATAAAAGCTTTCTATTTTAATAATTTATTAAAATGTAGTTTTTTTATAAGCTTATTTTTATTTTATATATTTTATTACTTTTTAGCTTTATAAAATAAAGTAACCGCATTTTAAATAAAAACTTTATGCTAAAATAATGTTTTTTTTAACCCTAGCTATAGCTTATATTAATAATTAAATACAAGCTTTAAATTATTTTTAAACTAATATTTTTTTTTAACTTATAAATTATTATTTACTATTTAAAAAAAAAGTTTTAAAATAATTTTTTTTTTTTTTATTATATTTTTATTAGCTAAGTTTAAAAAATATATTTAAATAATTTTAAATCAATGTTTTTTTAATAAATAAATTTTTAAAAATTTTTTAATTTAGCTTTTTATTTAAGTTTATTATATATTAACGTTTTACAGTGCGATCTTTAGTTAGTTTAAATATTAAAAACGATTTAGCTAAATACTTATAATATTTAAATTATATTATTATATTTTAGCTTTTAGCTATTGCTTTTTTTAATTGCGGCAATTTAGTTTTTAATTTTAACAGCTGTTATATTTATTATAAGCCGCTTATAATTATAGCTAAGCTTTTTTAAATTATTTTCAGTCGCTAAATAACCAGCTAAAACATTTAATAAGCTTATTAATTGCTAATTTAACTATATATTTTAAGCTATTAATTATTATGCCTACGCTGGCATTTTATTAACTGGCGGCCTCCGGCCGTTTAAAAGTCGCAGTTCTGTTTAGCCCCGATTAAGTTAGTTATTATTCGATCTATTTTTAAAAAAATTTTTTAGTTTTTATAATAAAATGCCACTATTTAATAACCTTTTGCCAAATTTACTATAATTATTAGCTGGTTATACATAGCTATACATAGACTATAACATTAATTATTTAAACATTACGTTATAAATTCTTAGTATAAAAATAAAAAAGTGTAAAAAATGGCGGTACGCCGGTGCATAAATAAATAATCGCAGTTATATTATAAAATAATGCTTAAATTTTAAAAAATAATATTAAAAAGTTATTTTTATTTACTGTTTTAATTTTATTATATAATAAGTTTTTATACCTATTTAGCTAAAAATTAGCAATTAGTTGCAGACCGTTTAGTAACTCCGTTATACCTAAATACTTTTAACTAGTTGTAGTCCGCTCGGCGACTTTACTAATACTTCGGTACTCTGCGTGTACATTGGTACTTTCTCTGTACCCCTTTACAGAGGCTACCTCGGCAAAAAACGGCCTTACTAGGCTTTATACCCTATTTATACTTTTTATTAAAGTTAAAGTTAAATTTAAAACTATTAAAATTAAAACTAAAAATATTAAAACCAGCTTTTATATTAAAACTAATAAAGCGGGTTTTTAAATCGCTGTTTATATTAATAAAATAAAAATTATTATTAAAATTATTTACTTTATAAAAAATAAGCTTAAAAAATATATTAAATATAAAATAACCTAGCTTAATAAAAAAAAAGCATTAATTAATATAATTATAAAGCTTAAAATAAAAAATAATAATTTAAGCTTTACTTAGCTAAAGTTTATTTAATAAACTTTTTATTATTAAATAAAATATTTATTTATAAAAATATTTTTAAAAAATTCGGTTTTTTTTTTAATATAAACTAAGATTTTAATATTTTTATAAAAAATATAACTAACTTTAGCATAATTTAAAGCAATTATATTTATTTTATTTATTAAAAAACGTTTTTTTTTAATAATAAGCTATATAAACATTTAAAGTTAAACTATATTAAAGCTTAAACCGTAAAGCTTTTAATATATGCTTATATCGCAGTAAAAGCTTTATTTAAAGCTATTTTTTTTTTAAATTAAAATAAAGCTTTATAAATAATTAATAAAAATTAAATTACCACATTATTAGCATTAAAAGTTAATTAATATTAAATTGTTATTATATAAGCCGCTATATTTATAACATTATAGCTTTTTATAAACTAACCGGATATTTTTATATCTTTTTTATTTAAAAACATTTTAAAAGTCTTTTTATATATAGCTAGATTTTATATTTTAATTATAACCTTATTAATTAATTCCCGACCTAACTTAAAAACCGGCTTTATATATAAAATAAAAATATATTTTAAAATGTTTTTAATAACTTTTTTAACATTAAAACACGAAAAATCGGTTTATAAAAACATAAGCTATATTTATACCTTTATAAACAAAGCTTAGGCTTTTTTTTAATGGCTTATTTTTTAAATTTAACGCAAAGCTATTTTTATAATTATTTAAAAAATCGCTAATAAGCACTATATAACCTCGGAATATATAATTATTAGTTTTTTTTTTAAAAAAGTTTAAAATAACAAGCCTGCAGTAGCTAGCTTTATTTATAAAATTATTTTAGTTAAAAAACTATAAGCTAAAATATTAATTAAAATAAACATTTTAAACTTAAAGCAAATCGATATTATTTTTTTAAAATAAATCGCGGTTATATAATTTTATTATATTATTATTTTTATTTCGGTTTTTAAAAATATAATCACTAAAACTAAAATCTATTTAGTAAAAACAATATTTATTACTATATAAACTTAAAAATAATTATTTATTTTATATAAAACCTTTTATAACTAAAATAGCATATTCGAACCTATAATAGATTTTATATTTTATTATTCGGTAATTATAAATAATATAATAACTTATATATTTATATAAAATAATATAAATAAAAATATATACCTAACTTATTATATAAAAATAAGCTACCTTTTTTTAATAAAGCTAAATATATAAAACTATAAAGTCGAGGTTATAAAAAATATAAACTTTACTTTACGTTAGCTATAAAATAAAAGCAAAGGTTTATTTAATTTAATTAAAATTTTAACAAAGCTTAAAAACTTTATTATAGCGTTTATTAACACTATTAAACACCTATATAAAGTCATTATATATAATAGTTTTTTAATATAAACCTAAGCTTTATTTAACTTTATTATTAAATTTAAAAATGTTTTTTATAATACTAGTTATATTATTATATTTAAAAAAAAATAAGCAGTATATAACTTTTAACCGGGCTAAAAAAAACAATATATTTAAAAAGTATTAAATTTACTTTATTAATTTAAAAAATTAAAAAATAATTAATAATATAATTTAAAGTTTAATTAAAAAAAACTATATTTTTTACACAGTTTAACTTACACTTTTTTTATACCTTATATTTATTATATAAAAAACCGTATAATAAAAATGTAAAAATTATATAATTATTAATATATAAACGTTTAATAAAATAAATTTACCTAATATATACCTTATAAAATTATAAAATAATATGCTTTAAAAAATCGCTAACAAAAAGTATATTTTTATTTTTAACGCTATATTTTTTTATTATTAGTAATAAATATATTTTTTAAGCCGTTAGGCTATAACTATTAATATAAAAAAAAAGCAATACATTTTTAATTATTTAATTATAAGCTATAAAAACAGCAATATATATATTTAACGCTAGATAAACCGCATATTAAAACCTATACTAGCTATTAACTACTATTATAATAATATTTATTTCGCTTTAGTTTAATTTATATAATATTATAACGAGCTTTATTAAACGCTTATAATCTTATATTAATATAATATTTTTATAGGTTTATTAAAAACTTTTATTAGCTTTTTTAATGCGGTCGTCCTAGGTCGACTTATTAATTTTTTTAGTTTAACCATTATAAAAAAAAAGCTTAAAATTATTATTAAAATTACGTTTTTTATTATATTTAAAAATTTAAAAACGTTTATTAGCCTAGCAGGGTATTTTTAGTTTAATATACCTTATTATGCCTAGCTATTTAAACTATTTAAATAATATAAAACTTTAATATTTAAAAAAATACTTTAAATAAAAAAAACTAAAACAAAGCAAAAATAATAAACCGACGGCGTTTTTATAAATACCTTTATAAAACGGGAGCAAATCTTTTTTAACGTAATTAAAAAAGCTTTTATTAAGCATATAATTTTATATTTTTTTTCGCTAACTAGAATTTTTTATATCGATTTTAACGTTTTTTATAAAAAAATTAAAGTATTTATATATTATATCGCTAATAAAGCCTTCTTTAAGCTTACGGACTTTAAAGGCAAGTTAATTATTTACCCTGCCTATATAGCTATATAACCTATCGCTTTTTTTTTACGCATTTTTAAATAAAGAAAAAAAACATACTAGCTTATAAAAATAAAAGTTTTAAGCTTTATATAAACTTTATAAAAAACTTATTAATAAATAAATATAGCTTAATTAATTTATATATTTATAAACCACCGGGTAATTATTAAATTAACTAATTATAAAAACCTTATTAACTTTATTATATTAAATAATAAAAACCTCCGCTTAATACAGGCTATAAAGTATATTAATTATTTTATTTTTACGGTTATATATAAATTAAATAAATTATATATTATATTTAATGCTTTATTTTGTTTATTTATATTAGTAAGCATTAAAAACCTTAATAACCTTAAATTATTTATATTTATAAGCAAAAATAACGAAAAAAACTTTAATTTTTTTTTAAATAATTTAAAAAACTATTAAGCTTTTATAACTAAAATATTTCCAGCTATATGTTTATTAGCAATAATAGGTTTTTTAAAAAATAAACCGGCTAAAAAAATTTTATTAATATAAATCTTTTTTAAATTTAAAACTAAATTATAATAAAAATATATTTAAAATATTAAATAAATTAACATTTTATCGGATATAAGCCGTAATATAACCTTAAAGCAGACTATATAAGCTAATATTTTTTTTAAATTTAAAAACAGTTTTATTTAAAAAAAAAAAAAATAATAAACAGGCTATATATTTTATATAATTATAACCGCGAAATTTTTAAACTTTTTTATAGTCGGAATTATATTAAAATCGATTAAATATAATATAAATTTATTATTAATAAAAAAAAATTATAAAAATATTTTAAAAGCTATTTAAAATACGCTATAATATATAACCGCACTTATAAGCTTTATAAATTTTTTTAACTAATTATAAAACTTTTTTATTTTTTTTATATTTTAATTATAAATATAGCGCTAAGTTTTTTTAAATTTTATTAAAATAATAATATATTTATAGCTTATATTTATAAATTCTTTAAAGCTAACTAAATTATACCTAGCTATTATAATTAAACAGTAAAATAATAAGCTAACATATTAATTACTAAGCTATTTTTTATTAGCTAAAATATTTTAAAAGTTATTTTAAACAATAAAAACTTTAAATTTTTAGCTAACTTTTAATAATACATTTAGGTTTATTTAAGCACTTTTTTGCTATATATAACAGCACACCACCTAATAATAAATAAGCAGACTAAAAAACTTATTTTAACCATTAAATCGACTTTATAATATTATTTCTACTTTTTAAAAAATTTTAAAAACTGAAAAAACTATATTTTTTGCTTTTAATTCGAACTTAATAACGTAAAAACATTAATAATAAATTAAACGCTTAGTAAAACGATTTTTAAATTTATTTTAAACCTAATACTAAAAATAATATTTATTTTTATAATTAATTTAAAATTTAAAATTAAAATATATAATATTATAACTATTATAAATATAATAGCTAAATAATATTATAATTAAAAGCATTAATTTATTTTTTTTACTTTTAAAAATAAAATTTTTTTATAGCTTTATAAAAAATATAATATATTAAAAATAATTATTTTAAATCGCAAGCTAGGTTAATAATTTGCAAATCTGTTTAAAATAATTAAAATAATTAGCCGCTCGGCTTATAAGCTTAAATTCCCAGGTTATTAACATATTTATAATGTTATTTTAATTAACTATTTAAAACCTACACTACTAATAAATATTTTTAATAAATTTTTTTTTTATATAAAAAAAATATATTTAAAAAACTATATAAAACGCTTTATTAATAAAAATTATAAAATAAAAAAGTATTTTTTAAAATATATAAAATTAAAACCGGAACATTATAAATAAATACATTTAAAAGATTTAAAAAACGAAAAAGTTAACTTACTAGCTAATTATAAATTTAAAAAACCAGCTATAATAATATAAAAGCTTATTCGAGCTATTAAACGCGATTTAACTCCGGGTCGGTAAAAAACTTATTTAGGTTAATTAAAAAGCTTAATTTTTTTTGGTAAAACGGCTTATTTAAGCCTAAAATACCATATTTAGACCTTTTATATTAATTAGAACAAGGCAATGAGGGCATTGCTAATTGGCAAGGGGCACCTGTCACATGACCTAGGGTTATGGACCCTTATGGACCTACACACAGGTCCCTATTAGGTAGCGCTCTGTATACAGTATATAGAGGGACATTCTTTCCATCTATAACTACACCACTAATACAAGAAGATATAGCCACTTGGCATGCAGATCGGCATCCTGCTACAGTCGCGCTGCAAGAGTTGGCCAATCACACACCCAATCCCATTCCTAGAAGGATACCTACCCAGTACTTCCTCGCCTCCCTGCATGTTAGAAATAATGGCATATTGAGGAAGTTACCCCCAGGTTACAACTTGCAACTAAGGTACGCACAAGTAGCTTGTACGTACTTATACATAATACATTAATATTAAATGTACTTACACTGACATGTAGAACTTGTATAGTACTTACTACATGTAGATACTTATGTACGTAAGTTATGTACATGTGTATGTGCCTCTCTGAGGTACAGCAAGATATGAACAAATTCGTTCCTCGACCTGTAAAGCTTTCAGCGCAGCAAAGTACTTTATCTAAGGTAAGTACCTACTTGGTACCAGTTACGAGTTACAAGTAGTACCGATATTCGAGAGTTTTCATGTAGCCCCGCCAGCAAATAACGAGGAAGGCACGGAGGGGCCAACGACGTCTGTGTACCCATTTCGCGACAACGCTGTGGGAGATGTCTCAACTCAAATCCCAAGACAAGAAGAGAACGTTGGACGAAACTAGCAAGATAAGAAGAACCTAAGATATGTAGATCAGCTCACGTGGATCTAAGACGCGACAGGTCCAACAGCAGTTCACCATTAAAGACCTAAGTGTTTAGGGCAACGTCTCGACAAGGAGCACCTCGGGGGCGGAATACAGCGACGAAGGAGAGACATGTCAAAATATATTTTACCAAATAAAACAAGTACTAGAATAAGTTCCGTTCACGTAGGGCAGATATTGCATTATGTGTCAAAAGTTTTGGGTTCGTCTGTGTAAGAAGTCGTGTCGTGGTCATGTACTCATCTCGAGTAAGGCCTGAACTAGACTAGACGTGCATGTAATTCCCTAACGCCGAAATCAAAGTTGCCGTGTAGTTTGGGGGGTGCCTGCGAAGCAAGAGAGAAATAGTTGCTCTCATGGCTGTGTTGCAAGTGGTGACCAGTGAACCTCCAGTCTCCAACCTCCGAGTCCTGAGCCTGAAACCTTCACAATCCAGAACCTCTATCTATATGCCTTCATCTCTGCTTTAGAGACTCGGAACACCGAGAGATGGTTGAACGATGCGAGGACGACGAGATCAAATGACTTCACCGTCGTTGTCGAAAGAAGCTTCCTCCTCCTTGAGGTATTGATCAACGCTATTCATATAGTTAGTTTGAAGGACGAGCATATAAAATCAAATAAAGTAGCAAGGTATTGTTATAGGCTTACTCAATCTTGGGCTTCTTGACGTCGAACTCTTCATCGTCGTCTTTGTCGGCATCGTGGACAGCCTGGTTCTTGCGCTTCTTGGCGGCACTGTTCGGCGTCCTCTTAGCTCGGGGGGTAGCCGGCTTCGGCTTGCTAGGCGTGTTTGGAGCGCTGGCCTCTCCGTCCTTTCGCTTCAGCTTCTGAAGGTGTTGTCTGTGCACGGGTAGAAATTAGCAATGCATATTCATTTGAGGCTCTGATAGCTGAGAAACAGGTAGTTATATGAAGTTAGTAAGGCAACGCGTGTCGTATTCGGAACAGCACTGGTGGCAGTTGTGGGTGATGGGGCTTCATTACAAGGCAGCGCTGGCGTTATAAGTATAGCCCTTGGTTTGAACTTGGGCGATGATGGCCTCCCACTGCTGGGTGGTGGGAGGAGCGATATCAACAATTGTTAGGAGCAGGTCAGATCGAGCCTTGTCGTTCCAAACAGTGCGTCCGGCAGCGTTGGTACTCATCGTGGCGGTGTTGGTGGACAGGGAAACTTGATGAAGTGTACAGCAACTATACAGAATACAAATGAAGTACTATATGGGAAGTTTGTTTCAAGACGGGATCAAGTACACAAGGAAATTTTTGGGGAATGAACAAGAAGGTGAGTTGTCTGAAAGCATGTGGCGAGGGTTTGTTGTGAAACTTGGAAGAGAGTGCTTAAGAAAAGTAGAGGGTGGGTACGTGACAACTTGACACAATACCTAGTAAACAAAATGTGGTAATAAGGAAGGAAGGAGCAAGGGAGCGAGAGAAATTGGCTTAGTAAATCAGGGCTCGCTTTTGCACAGGAAGAAGAGGGAAAACAGAAGCAGAAGGAAGGGGAACTAGGGTCTCTGGGCAATAGCATAGTCCTCGAGAATATGAATGACATACTTGAGGGCGCCTTCAGTGAAGGTATAGCCCATTTTCTGAAGAGCACTCATAATGTGTTCCCAGTCTGTACGGGACAGCTGAAGAACGTCGCTGATAGCGACCAGGATGTCTTCGTGGACCTTTGAATCCCACTTCATAAGGCTGCGAGAAGAAGACATGATGATAGGACGTAGTTGGTGATGACAGAGTGTAGGTAAGATGGGTGAAAGTGAAGCAGTCAAGTGAATGAGGTTGATGTTGTGTGTGATAAAGTTGTGTAGGCTGGTGTTGCAAAAAATGAAAGTGGTTGAGCGTTGAAGAGAAGAGAAGAGATGAAACAAAAATGGTTCAGGAAGGAAGGTGTGAGGGGATGCAAGTTGCAGTTACAATGCCACTGTCAAGATCAACTCAACAAGTCGATTGGCATGAACTCATAACCTACCGAATTGCATTCCAATTGGTATCGTGACCGAAGCGGCCATTCATTATGGCCACAATCGCATCCTTATCCTCCAGAGTGATGGAGGCATTGACGGTATCGTATATGGCCACGCAAAGATGGGCGAGCATGGTGTCGTCCCATTTCTTGGCTGGCTTGGTAGGTGAAGACATGATGCACAGACACGGGGGCGCTGATAATACGTGGGTTTGGGAGTGTTTGACAAGGACACCGTAGATGAAGGGTTATGTAAAAACGTTGACAAGGTCAGACGGGGTACATGTGGTGGTGACGATGGTAAAGTTGATAAGGTTGTGAAATCGGTGAAGTCGGGCAGTCAGTGAAATATATGAAGAGCTACCAGGTACGGTTGGCTCAACAAGTTGTAGGCGATTGATAGGTATCTCAACCTACCTAGGAAGTCACGTCACGCGTTGCCTTGACTACTCACGTTCCGACAAGCGAAGAAGATGATAACGAGGAAATAACAGTAACTTTACCGAATGGCGTTCCAGGTGATATCGTGGCCAAAGCGGTCCCGCATCATAGCCGCAATAGCTTCCTTGTCAGCCGGCGTGAAGGAGATATCGACAGTGTCATAAATGGACAGAAACAGATGGCCAAGCATGGCGTCGTCCCATCTCTTAGTTGGCTTGGTAGGCGAAGCCATTGTAGTGGACTGATGGCGCGCTGATAGAAGGTGGATCTGGATGTGCTTGACGAGGGTGTGTGGAGGAAGGCGATATTGAAGTGCCCAGACGGTCAAGAAGGTGAAGATGACGAGGTCGATGAAGCCAGTGGGATCAGTGAAGTGAGTGAAGCCGGCGAAGGCGGTGAAGTCAGTGGAATATATGAAGAGCTAGGTACTGACTTGCTCGGTGGCTCAACAAGTTGCAGGGGAGGTGATTGATAGGTATCTCACTCAACCTACCTAACCTAGGTATAGGTAGTTACGTCACGCGTTGCCTTGACTGCTCACGTTCCAACTAGCGAGGAAGAAGAAGAAGAAGAAGATAACGAGGAAAGAACTGCAGCCTTACCGAATGGCTTCCCAGGTGGTTTCGAAACCACTAGCCTTCATGTCTCTGACGAGCGCTTCTTGCTCATCGGGTTTGATGGAGCCATGCATCCGCGCGAGAGCGGTTGCCAGTGCGCCGTGGGCATCACCATCCCATCGAAAGTCTTTGCGTCCCTTTCCGGTCGGCATGTTGTAATTGGATCAATCGCGCGATGAGGCAATGCGGTGCTTAGGTTAAGATAATAATTGATAATGGAGATTGGCTTAATGTATTGAGGAAGAAGGGAAAGTCTGATGCGATATGTGATATGTGACGAAGTCTAGAAGCTGAATGGCGGCTGAATATCAAATTCGTGTACTAGGGTGTTGCTCCATGCTAACCTGGAAGTACTTCTACTGTCTGCAGAGTGCTCTTACTGAGGTGGATCATGTCCAGGGGTGACTGCCATGTACTGTACATGTATAGCAAGGGGCCCATGACGGCCCGTCTGCGCCGTTTCAGTATAACTCACAACTCAAGTGAGCTCAAAGTCGCCCTTATACCTACCATTTCACCATAGCTGAGAGCTTGGTGCCTAGGTGTTGTCTTGCAAACGCAAGGTTTTTTCTTCTTTTTCTTTTCTTTGGTTTAATTCAATCTCAGTGAAGCCTACCGCCGATCCTCGTTATTTCAATCATGCTGCGCTTGTTGTGCGCCTTTCCCCCTACACTCCCCTCTCATATACACATGCCAACAAAAGAAAAACCCCTCATATCCTGAAGAACTCCGGCGATCCAAGCGTCTATCATCCTGAGTCTCTAAAGCGAAGATGATGCTCGATTAGAGTCTCTGCGTCGAATAGCACCGAGGATCCACCGAATCACCGCTGTTGGGTAGACGTGGGCTGCGGGAGACGATCATAGAAGACCAGCGGTAGTCCAAAACCGCTTACAAATCTAGTGGTCTGCCACGAGGCTGTTGAATGGCTATCTCGCCACCGGCAGCCCACGACTATCGTTAGGCTTCTCCGTAGTAGCTGAAACTCTATTAGAACAATTCATTTACACTTCAGGGAAGTGGCGTGCTTACGAGGCTGATGATCCATACGTCTCTATGGTACCAGGAATCCCATCAGCGGCCAAGGCCAGGACTGGCTCGACATCATTCGCCTGTTGAACGACAACCTCCATCTCATCGAGTCGCGGGCGTTTAATGGATTGCTCCTCGAGGAGAATGGGGGCGGGTTCCTCCCTTGGCACCGAACCCGATTCGGAGACCGGGGTGGGTCGAAGGGGAGTAGGAGTCGATGGACCACCGACCTGTGTGTCCGAGGCAGGTGTGATGGCCTGCGGTGGCTGTCCCTGGTCGGCCGGGGCGGTAGGAGCCGATACGGCCTTTCTGGGCCTACCACGTCCAGGCCCGGGACGGCGAGTGATTGGATTGGCAGTTGGGTCAGACTTGCGCTGCCCATCTAGACCGGAGCCGTTTGACTCCGTCTTGTTTTGAGCTCTACGAAGGCCTTGGAAGTGTTGACTAGTATATGTCAGCCCCTCATAACAATGCTACAACTCGTCATCGAAAGAGCGGTCACGAATGCCCACAATGAACGAGAAGTGAAGAAGGAGCATGGGCGCCGTGGGATCGCTGTCAGTTCACATCATGGAGTGCCCGCTGGTCTAGTGGAATGGAGCAGTTCCGGATTTTCTATGAACGTGGGAGCGGCACAGAAGCGTGTGGTTTGCCCAGACACTTCCGAGTCCCGACTTGTTTTCGCTTGAGGTCATTCAGTTGTGACACGCCTACCTAGCCCTGGTAAACACGTAATACACGACCAATGCAAAAGTGGCCAGAGCAACTCTCCCACCGAGACACACAGGCGGGAAAGAAACGGAGGCATGTAACAAGTAGGAGCAAGATGGAATTCACTCACCGGCATCCCTCATTCGTGAAGCCGTAGCCCAGGGATCGCATATGGTTGCCGATGGTAGTCCATTCAGCACCACTAATGACGCCGATGTTCTTGACCGAGAGGATGGTAAAGAACAGATCCTTGTCCGCTCGATCATTCCAGTTTTTATTCATCTTGAAGATACTAAATAGGGCTATTGAGCTTGAAATGCTGAGTGTAACTATCGACCGAGTGTAAGTAATAGCGCACGACAGGCGAGATGGAGCAATTGAGCTAGCTGGGGATGTAAAAACGGATAACCGCGTGCGATTCGCGGTTGTGCGCTTGTGAGACGTTGCTAGTTGAGACTAGTAATGGTAAGTTGCTAAGTTTGGTGCTGTTGGTGCTTCCCGGATTACCACACTTGAGAGCTTGAGTGAGCTTGTTGGAGCTTGTTCTGGTGGGCCGAGCTGTCAGAAGCGTTCGACTGGGTGAGCTGCGATCAAGACGGTGGCAGGTGGAGGCGGGAGGGCTCCAACTCCAAAATCCAACCCCAAATCCGGTTCCAGCCCCATACAGCATCTTGGGTTACACTCGGTCCCACGATCCAGCACGTGACTTGAGGCGACCTGCTGGGGGATTCGAAGTGGGGGGTCAGTTGTCTGGATTCTCGGGAATATCTCGGGAATACGCCCAGCTCTCTTATCCGTACATATGCACTAAGCGAAGGGTCCATGAGGTATTTCTCATCATCAGAGAAGTACTCACGTGAATTGGCGACTTGGACGCGAGAGACCGACCCACACAGTGTTGGGCTAGGCCTGCCGCTGCGCGTCACCCTGACCTCCCGTGTTCCATTTTTTGCTTTCTTTTTAATTAGCACTCGGCGCTTTCATCATCCTCTGCCTGCCTACAATGACTCTGACTGCTTCATCTTCAAATCACATCGCCTATTCACTGCATTGGATGCATTTTGTGGCGTCGCATTGGATATTTCAGAAGCAACAATATGTCATGCTATCTATCATTTGTTTGCCTGATCCGCAAAAAGCTATGCTGAATCAATGTGAATTGAATTCCAAGAAGAGAGCAGTAAGTTCAGAACAAACGCACGAGCCTCCTGTGAAGCCTGCCGAGATGGATGGTGGCGTACCTAATGGCAGGACATCTGGACCAAGAGCCTACCGGGCCACTATCTCCTACTTACGAAATACCTACTCCAAGTGTAGACGATGTATCTACATGTAAGTATCCAAGCTACAGGCTCCTACAGGCATTGTAGCTACCTATCTTACACACATGGTTGTTTGTTTGCCGTCTCTCCAACAACTCGGCTGCCAGGAACAATCGCCGGGGACTCGATACATGTCACTCGCCTCGACCAGCGCCCAACCAGAACCCCAGCCTCCCTAATTTTACAAGCATGACTCACGTGTTTCACGCCAGCAGCAGCAAGTCCCGTTCTTCCCCGGCAGTCGTAGGCTACGATAAGCAGCAACGGCTGCCAATGGAATTCTCTTCCCAAATCGAGAAATAGTACTTAGGTACCTAGGTAGGTAGATATACCTTAATGTTACCTGTACCTCCAATGCCACCACAAACGGACAGCTGCATTTCCACGGCGTGCTGCTCTCGACACGATCAGTAATTGTATCCAGGCTGCGTACTTTACCTTTTTATGGTCGGGATTCATCGTTCCTGATTGATGCAAACAAGAAGAAAATTGTGCCTGCTCACGGGCATGCAAGCAGCGTATGTTCCGTGCCTCGGGACCTTCGACTTTTCTCATATAAGGCACTACTTCGTACTAGCTTCGTCCCAACTTCGGTACGCGCTAAGCAGGTAGCAGGGAGTAGGTACCCACTCTGACCGACCTGACGGGCGATAGAGGAACAAAAGGGCGACGCCTCATTGGATGACGGGTCAGGGGTTGAGAAACCACTTTACGCGGTGTGTCGCGTCCCATTCCGCTTTCATTCTAGCACCCCGCCAACTCGTCATCTCGCCCTGGTTTATCCTCGTCAGCCAAGCCAACCTTGAAATGATTGATGGTAGTGGCAGAGTGGCTCGCCTCGATCGTCGCGCTCCGAGTTGCTAGGCAACCAAGGCAACCAGACAGCCATGTCTCCTACCATGTCTCCCACCTTGTCTCCCACCATGTCATCGACAGCCATGTCTTTCATACTGTACGTCTTGTACCTCGCTCTCTTCGGTACAAGTTGCCTGGAGATTAAATAGCGCCAGAAACCAAGCAGACTTTTCATGCAAGCACTTAAAGGATCCCCGCGCTCTTGGTCATGGCGTGTTTGACCCATGCTGCTCTCGTTTCTTGAAAGCCGCTATTAGTTATTAGGCCAGTTCCTTATCCATTTGCTGCCTCTTTTTTTGCGCGGGCTAGGTCTCTTACAGCACCCTCTTACATCCTCTTACAGTGTGGTGGTTTGTCCTTGACATTCATTATTTCATTATCCACCTGTCAAGCAGTACCAGATACTCTCAGACACTCTCTGCTGCTTGTATTGCCTTTCTCATCCCTGCAATCTTTGTCGCCTCATCATACTCGGTCCCAAACTAATGTGATCTGCTCAACAATTCCTAGGCTCGCTGAGAGCTTTATCCGGAACATTGGGCCATATATTCCTCTTTCCTCTCCTCACCGACTTTCACAGCTGGTCTGATCGTGACTCACTCTCTCCATTCCACCTACACATGTTCAGATTGGCCTCATAACCCAGAGCTACCTCCAACCACTGCACACTGAGCTGTGCACTTCTTATTCAACCCTATCGCCTCTTCCGGGGCACCTGTCACAGCCCTGTATCGAGTCCTGCCCTCTCCAACACCACAGCCATGTCTTCTAATAACGACAATGCCATGACGAGATTTCTCTTCGCCATACTGAAGCAGAAGAACCTCAAGGATGTGAGTTGAAATCCCCCCACCAAAAGCGGCGTATAGACCACATTCTCTAATTCGAAGGCATAGATCGATTGGAACCAAGTCGCTCACGATCCAATTCTCGCCCAAGAGATCACCAACGGCCATGCAGCCCGAATGAGATACTCGCGGTTCCGGACTGCCATGCTGGGCCTCGAGCCAACTAGACGCAATCGAACAGGCCCGCCCAAGTCGCGAGTCACCAAATCCAAGAAGAATTCCAACACCCAGAAAGACGACAGCGCGAAGTCGGAATCTTCTCCTCCCCAATCACCTCCTACCACAGCAGCGGATCCTCCACAACCGGCCCCTCAGAAGATTAAGCAGGAAAACCCACAATACGCATACAACAGCCGGCTTACTCCAGCCCTGACCCCAGGCCCCGTGTCTGTGCCACCGCCAGCTATGCCCAATACTTCGATGCTCCAGAACCGATTCCTCACCCCGTGTAGCGATACCGACACTTTCCCCCCGTCTCCCGTCATGGCACCCAGCCCTACAAGCGACATGCTTCACTCGCATACCTCGTTCGATTTTCATGTCCCTCCTTGTCCGGACCACATTGATCCCAACTGGCCGCACGGGACCTCATATTTCGCTGCCGCATATCCGTTCGAGGACTACACCAACACTGCCTGCGATCACCACCATCTTCAACACGCTCTCAACTCTCAATGCCCGCTCGGCCTTCCTAACCAGTCAATTGAGACCGACATGGAACAAGCTCCTGCCGATGTGGTCAAGCGTGAGGACTGGAGCCGGTACGATTGAAGAATGAGGGGTAGTTGAGAATCAAACCTTACTGCATGATTTTCACCAGCACGACGTGAGACGCTTCCCTGATATAATTGCTTTTTTTTCTTCTCAGTTTGGCGGAAAGGAAATATGGGGAAAATTGGATGGCAACGGACTTTGGCAGCAGGTTTACCTATCTATCTAGACCGTGGGGTTGCTTACGGTTACTAATATCAATGAGTTATGAAGTTTGTGTCTTAGGCATGAGACGGGAAAACGACGGCGTTCTAGGGGTTACGAGTCTGAAGATGATGTGTGTTTCCCAGGTCGATTGAATTACACTTGTACTATTTTGTCTGTTTTGAAGAGCCCACCCACAGTATCTGCCATCTCGTCGTGAAGGCTTTTAATGAGACGTTGTTCATAAAATATCAGGTTAATTACTAGCTCGCGAGCCCAGTCTTGGTTTTCACTTATCATTGCACCGGACTTAAGCTTTCAATGCATTTGATCGAGTACTGAGATTTCGCCCGCCGGGATCATAACATATCACATTACTACTCGTTCTAGCGAACAAACACTCGTAAAGCGCTACACAAGAATTGCTCCAACTTCGAGTATTTACAATAGTTCATTACGTGTTGGGTACGTAGGTACTTCAGGTAGAATACTGTCTCAGATATGTCAATTCACACAAGTAGCATGCTTTCGACTTGTGATTATCTCGAGGGGAATCATGTTCAACCTTGCAGCGTCTTCCAGAAATCTCCACCGAGGAAGGAGTCCAACAGCCTCAGTAGTAAAAGTCGAGTGGAAGATCTGAATACGAGGACCCCGACTCGACCGAGACACCACACCTTGAGGTTTCGAATAGAGTCGACACGATACTTATGAGTGGCAGTAGGTAGTTTTCAAGGTAGAATTCAGGGCAGTACAGCGTCACGTACGAAGTGTAATTTCAATCACCGTGCCACAGATATCACAGCTCGACGTCAGGGGCCCGAGCACATACAAGCTGTCAATTTTTTATCTCTTCAAATGGCGGTGAAATAAAAGTTTTCAACTTCAGCTTGGAGAGCGTCAGCGCTAGCTGGGCACCATGAAAGAGAGAGACACATGGCGCCATGCCACATCGTATCATATAATCTCGAATATAAGTAGGTATCAGTAAGCAACCCCCTTCCCTTCGGCTGTAGGAAGAAGTACTGGACTGGGGCGGCTAAGCGAAGTGTCATTTACGAAATATTCCTATCGTGACGTCCTTTGCGCAGGGGGCGGGCAGGGGTTTTCTGTGATAGACATATAAATATATTGTCGCTTTCATTTTGTTCGAGACGGATCAAACTCCGAGATATTCCGAAGCTAGGTACACTATCATGATAAGTTTACAATTGTTCCTTCCAAGCACATCAACAATGCACGGCCAAAAGGGAGACGAAGACCACCATCACATTTATACCTACCCATCAGCACCGTATCTACCTCCTCAATGAACCCTCCAAGAGCTGAGCAGAGCCTAGCCTATGCTGCTGATATCATCATTAAACCAGAAGAAAAAAAATCGCAGTAGAGACACAAGTCGCCCCCTAGCACTGACCAACCAGCAAATTACCCCTCTCATCAATGTAGAAACGTATTTCCGAAGCCGCTTATAACTTATAGCTGGGTACCTACCGTACAATCACCTCGCCGTAGTGGTGCTTATTTATTTATTCTCTCGAAGTGGAAGACAGCCGAGCCATGTTCCGTGTTTGCCATACCGCAAGATGACGAGGTGATTATTCAACTAAATATAGTCTAGATCAGCGGTCAAATCTCCCGTGCTCTCCTAAAACGTGAAGAGTGACGGTCGCATTGCTTTAGTATATAGGTGGATTAATACCAGCGGTCCGTATCCGAACCGCATTTACAGGTTCTGCTCTTAGATGCCTTGGACCCGCATGATACATATTGGTATATAGTCTCAGAGCATGGAAAGCATCCGTATACAATACGAAAGTGAACGTCGTATCTGAAATCATCGCACGCAAAACCACTTAATCACCCCTGATGATCCTCATACCCCATATGTGCCTATCTAAGAATCTCTAATAAGCAGCACACAATACGGTCTGAAGTATCAAAACCACGACGTAAGTCTTAGAGAAAAACGCTTTATTAAGCATGCTACCCAAGCTAAGCTACAGTAAAAGGACTAGGTAGACAATAGCTGTCCACATCGTAGTCCCGAGCTGCTCGATAATATATAACCACGGCAAATGCCGCAGTAAACGTATCTCGTTTCGAAGCCATTGCGTTGTGGTCATCATGCCACAGCACATAGAACACATAAGAGTATGCCACGCAATCTATCCACGCCAAACGCCATGTGCCATGCCGCGCACTGTGATTCATCAAGCGATTGCCACCCTCGTCTCTTGTCCGGCTACTTCTTGCGTCCGTCCAAGCGTCGGCCCTCGCCCGTCTTCTTCTCCGGTGCCTTGCCTTTATCGTCGCCATCACCCTTGCGCTTGACTGCTCCCCGTAGAGTCTGGCCTTGCCCTGCGAAATGTGGCTTGTTGGCATCTTCCGCCTCCGCCTCCTTGTCTGCTTTCGTCTTTACGGGCTTGATCTCGTAGCCAAAGAATAGCTTATTGGGTGGTAGACGGAGCGGCATAGGTCCGTTGATGCGCCGCGGCGGTATCGGAACAGTGTGAGACGAGGATTCGGGTACGGGCGTAGAGGGTTTTGGAGATGGGCCTTTGCTCCCCTTCTTAGAGTTGAGCTTGTGGCCCTCGGTGAGGAAATGGGACGCCACGGCACGGGCACCTGCCGCGGCTGTCGTGGCATTCGGTGCGATGGCGTCGTAGTTGATGGCCTGAGCCATAGTCCCGTGGCTATGCATGAGGCCGCCTGCGGGCAAGCCTCCGCGTGTGCTCCTCGGTGTGCTCGTTCCGCTTCCCTTAGTCGGCTCGACGTATCCCACTGGCGGGGCGAAGTCTACCGACACATCCGTCTCGATCATGCAAACGCCCATTTTAGGGGTCTCGGGCTTGACCTCCAGCACTGCCATCTCGTAGACATCGTCGTTGTACGCAAAGTTGAACACGTCGCCTTTCGTCAGGGTGGCGAAATTCCGGAATGCCCGCTCGAGGACGGCCTTGGGATCGCTGATGTCGAGGAAGTTCACCGATTGGGGCTGGAGCTTGACCAGCTTGGCTAGCTCGAGCGATGTCGACTTTATCTGGATCATGTCGCCAACGTCTAGCTGCAGCGTTTGCATCATCTAGATATTCCCATTAGCAAGTAGGCCTGGCATGTGCCACTGGAATACGTCACAAGGAGCCTTACCCATTGTGGTATGTATGCGCGCCCCTCCTCAGCGACGAATTCCAAGACGCCGGCGTGCGTGAAGCGATCCTTCTCGCCGTTGACCAGCTCCATCATCAGGGGCCACTGTACGTGTAGCTGGGATATTTTCTGGAGGGCCGAGGGTGGTAGGAAGATCTTGGAGCCGTAGTTCAGCTCCGGCCTCTCGGCGCCGGGAGCCATGACCATGGGGTAGCAACGGAAGTATTCGTCGAAACGGCGCATAGCCGAGCCACGCATCATGCCGGAACGCGCGAGGTTATACATGTTGGACGGATCGTCGGGGTCGAGGCCGCCAAAGCCGGGTCGGAACTGGAATTCGGGACACGTTAGTTAGGACGGGACCGAGTAAGGCGACATAAGCAGGTACTGAGCTAGTTCTCGTTGCTACGAACCATGTTGAACACGTGTGATGTTGTCTAGATGCAAGTCGGTGGGGTGGGCGGTTAGTTATGGTTTGGCTGAAGTCAAAAGACGGCGTGGGCGTTGCTATCGGGGTGAAAAATAAGAAGAGAGGAAGTTGGTTGGGTATCTGTGGTGGTAGTGGGAAGGTGAAGCTCCGAGGTATGTAGGTAGACTGTTAAGTTCCAGATGACACACGATAAGGGGTGTTTGGCGATACCAGCTTGCAATACTTCGTACCTAGGCAGGTACCTACTTACGGTAAGGCACAAGGCACACGTCAATGACGAAACAAGTTGTCGGCCATGAGGATAATCCGCTCTAGCCTTATCCAGAACCCCTGACCTTGTGAGGCCCCACAGCATCCCCACGCCGGAACGACCCCTCAGCGATGGTACCTAGGCGGCCTAAAGTAAAGTACCTAAGCGCGTCTGCTTAGCGCGCAAAGAAGCCATGTGTCAGGGACTTACCGAGCCCCACCCGGGAGTGGCAGCAAACCATGGTTACTTCGTACCTCTGCTCGTACCTTCATGTACCGCGGCCGACGATCAAACCTCAACGTCATTTCCAATCAACGAACCAACAAAAACAACAATACGGGCACCATATCCCACATAGCAACGATCTACCTCTGCCTGCAACTCCACAAGATAAGCAGGCAGTATTTAACGATGCGATCTCATCCTCACCTATAAAATAACAAACACCCCCCTGCGATAACCGAATCAATCGAAATCTAACACCCCAATCCCCCCCGACCAAGAAAAATGGCGTCAAGATTCAGCGCCGCGCGTCCGAAGCGCGCAGGCGAGAACTACGCGCGCCAGCACCACGGCCACAGGAACGGCGGCGCGGAGCCGGACGCGAAGAAGGTCAAGTTCGACGTGCGGAACCCGTCGGCGCTGGCGCCGGACGCTGGAGTAGAGGAAGGGGACGAGGACGGCGAGGACGGCGGCGACGGCGCGAGGGATGTGTTCCTCGAGGCCGACGCGGATGTGATCCGGGGCAGCGCGGCGACGAAGCGCGGCGCCGTCAACATCGACGGGTACGATTCGGACTCGGACCGCGAGGAGCTGGGGATGTTACACGCGTCGACGAAGGCAAAAACAAAAGCGAACGATGACGACGGCGACGAGGACATGGACGACATGTTCGCCGCAGACGACAAAAAGGAAGGGGACGATGACGGGGTCGACAGCAAGACGGGCAAGAAGAGCAAGGAGGTGCGGTTCGTCAGCACGGTCGACATCCAGGGGCAGGAGGCCGAGTCCAAGTCGGGCGGGCACATCCACATCGACGAGGGGGAGCAGAGCTCCGAGGACGACGAGGAGGCGGTGGCGCTCGCGATCCAGGAGGAGGACGTGGACGAGGAGGTCGGCGCGGGCGGGCGCAAGCGGCACGCGCCGAAGCTCGAGGCCTTCAACCTGAAGCAGGAGAGCGAGGAGGGCCGCTTCGACGAGGCCGGCAACTTCGTCCGCCGCGCCGTCGACCCGGACGCCGTGCACGACCGCTGGCTCGAGGGGCTCAGCAAGAAGGACATGCGCCGCGCCGCCGAGGCCCACGAGAAGCGCGAGGCCGAGCAGCGCCGCCGCCGCCGCGAGGAGGATAGTGCGCTCACCTCCGACCTGCTCCGGTCCCTCATTACGCACCTCGAGCGCGGCGAGACGACGCTCGAGGCCCTCGCGCGCCTCGGTCGGGCGCAGAACAAGAATAAGAACAAGACCAAGGCGGTGAAGAAGGTGCCTAAGTGGAAGCAGCAGAAGAAGAAGGCCGCCGACTCGATGGACGTCGACGAGGAGAAGGAGAAGGGGAAAGAAAAGGAGGCCGAGGACCCAGAGCAGCTGCGCATCAAGCAGGCCATCGACGCCATCACCGACGCCGCGGACAAGCTCCTCGGCCGCGACCGCCCCGACATATACGACCGCGAGCGGGAGCGGCTGATCCGCGAGTTCGTGCGCGAGGCCGACGAGGAGTGGGTGGAGCCCGCGCGGGAACACGCGGCGTCGGCGGCGGCCGAGCCCGACCCGGACGGCGATGGTGGTACGGCCGGGAGGATGTGGGAGTACCGCTGGACGGACGGCCGGGACGGTGCCGACAGGCAGGGCCCCTTCGACGGGAAGATGATGAAGGCATGGCAGGACGCCGGCTACTTCGGCGAGGGCGTCGAGTTCCGGGAGGTCGGCGACGAGACGTGGAGTCGCGCGGTCGATTTTGTATAGCTTTTCTTCCACATCAATTCCAATAAAGAAAAAAAAGAATGGAGGGTTAAAAAGCAGCCCCTCAGCAAGCCTCTGCACATGCCAGCTTCATTTGAAGGGTTCTCATCTGTCTGGTTTAGCATTCGTGAATATTTACAATCAGTTGTATCGTGGTTAGAAACGGGATAGCAGGCGGGCTGTTGGAATAAACACGACACAAACACCTATCTATCACAGGTGTCACATGTAGGGCAGAGGAGAACATGGCAATCGTACAATTCCATTTTGCTCGGCGTTGCCGGCGGGATATCATTCAAGCAATCAAGATGGCAACTATAGCAACAATAAGTACAAGACGAGAAAGCCGAGGAAAAAGATCCGATCGAGGTGCCCCTCTCGTGCCTAACCCCCCCAACCATATATGTTTGGTGGCCAGAACCCTCAAAAACTCCTGGCCCATTATTACCACACCTTGCACCGTGACCACTACCCTTTTTTTTCCCCCCTCCATCGTAGTTGAACAGACCTTTGTTCTGAACCTGTGGCTGTAAACAGTCCGTCACCCCCTTGGCCCGCTCACCCGGCGGGAGAGTAACGCCAAAACTAGAAGTCGCACAGAAATGCCCGTTAGGGAACATTCGCAGCAAAGCCTAGAGCAAATGTCTACCGGTAGCCATTGCCTCGCTTCGCCAATTAGGTGCAAGTTGTAGACGGGTGATGATATCGTAACGTGAATCATAGTTCGTAATGTACATGAAAAGAGTACCATGGCTACCGTGGCCTGCCTTCGCATGTTCAGCCTGTGGATTGATCGTTCGCAGCTACCATTAACCAGCGGCTAAGCTTCACCACTTCATCATGCGGCTTCCAAGGCCCGTTGCCGTGGGCGACGCCGCGCATGACGTTGCGCAGAATCTCGAGAGTAATGGGTATCACTTCTTCAGGTGTCGTCCAAGGACCTAATCGATCAATGAGCTTCCCGGCCACTCCGCCGTCAGACGAATCAGAGCTACCATCGTACACTCCCAGTCTCTTCCGCGCGTGATCAGCTTGACGCCAAGTCTCCGCCTCCTCCTTGTTATTGGATAGCAGCGCATCAGCTTCACTCGGTGGGAGAAACCAAAGGGCTTTCCCCGCATACATCGTACAAATTGCCTGAAGGCGCAACATAAGAGCTGATAGTGGGGGACTTCTGCTACAATCAGTTCTCACAGCTCGGAACAATGGTAACATCTCCCTCCATGCGATTGGGCGACGGGGCAATCGCTCCAGATCCAGAGCATCGCTCTGTTGTTTGGCCGCGTGCATGTACAATATTAAAGCTTGGACCCCCGCGGCCGCGCCGGCTTGGATCTGGGGCTCAGGACGCTTCGTGGTGAGGGCATCTCGCTCATGCTTCAACTTGGTAGCTATATCCACGAAGAACTTGTGAGCGTTGTGTAATTTTTGCGCTCTCTGTAGTTTCTCTATTGGGATCGGGTCTCGCCGCTTGTCGGCAGACAACTGGGATGAAGGGGCCGAAGGGGCTGAAGGGGTGAGGCCATTGGCGGCACCTGGGGTGCCAGCTTGCGAACTATTCGATGCAATGCGACTCATTGCCGTTGCTTGTCTGGGTGGAGTTGACGGGCGTAATGCCTCCGAGGTCCTTGGCCGTTTTGATGCCTCACCACCGTCAGCCGCAGTTCGAGGACGCTTACGGGCAGTACCTGGTTCCACGCTCCCCGAACTTTCACGCGGGCGTCCGTTCTCCCGCCTTGAACCGTCCGTCTGCCTCTTCCCCGCTCCCGCCGGCAGGTTGAGAAGTCGCTCGATAGTTTTGCCGATACGCCTTTTATTGTACTTGATGGTTACGGCGTATGATTGTCGTTCTTCTTTTATATTTCCAACAGATTGCACTGGCTCTTCCTTCGTGGCTACTGCGACCTGTTGCTTTGGCTCCTCTCTCTTGCTATCAACATGGATGGTGTCTTCTCGTATCGGTTTGGCGGGTTGTTTGACAATGGTAGAGGAGTCAGATGCCTGGCTGCTTTTCAGATTTCCTTCTTTCGATGGCGTTGCTGATTTCTTCCTCTTTGCAAGTTCGCTCATCACAATGGCGGGTAATGTCGGTGACAGGAGAGCTGGTACCTTACGCTTCTTAGTACTGGGTAACGGCTCGCTCTCATCTCGCAATTTCTTAGGTTGCGCTTTCGAGTTACTTGTTTCCACCGGCCTCTTCCTTGGACTTGCGCGGGTTTCTGATGTGCTCCCCTTCAATATGTCCGAGCTCTTATCAACGGACAGGTCCGAAATATGTAAGGGGGACAGCAACTTGGGCACTGCCTTGGAAACTGGTTCGCCGTTGCTGACGGTTCTCCTATGCGTTGACTGACTGCCATTGGTCTTCCCGTAGCCATTTGTCTGTGGAGTAAATTTTGGAGAGGCAGCGCGAAGTGCCGAATTGCTAGATGCTGGTCTGCCATTGATAGCGATTGAGGGTCTCACATCCTTGGTTTCACTCTTTACTGGTGGTACATTTCTCGCGGGTTTTTGAGAAGAGGGGTTCTTCAAAGGTCGAGGAGCGGTCCCATTTACAGTCGCATCTTCCACTTTCACGCGCTTGACGGATTTGGGGCCCTCATCGACCTCGGCGACACGTTTTTTCTGTTCAGGGGAGGGAGAGGGCCGGCGCGGCGCATCAACTTTCGCATTCGCGGTCGGCTTCTTCACGTCGCGACGATTATCCATTTCCCTAGGGGCAGGCTCTGTCGGCTTCTTGAACTCTTCCGCCTCTTTAATCGTGGGTAGGCCGTTGGGCGTCTTTTTTCCCTTCTCCCCCTTCTCCCCCTTCGGTGGGGACTCTCCTTCCACCTTCTTGTTCTTGTAGTCTTTCAACGACACCGTCTTTCTAGGCTTGTTCGGGTCGATTTTGAGCGTGGTAGGCATGGGCGCATTACCAGAGGAGTTAGGCTCTTCTCGGACGGCGAAGTAGGCCCTGGTGATGAGGACTCCACGATCAGCCTCGCCAGCGACGAAGGTGAGATATTGCAGATGTCTGATGTATTGTTCATCTATGAAGTTCTCCTCGGCGGGTATCGTATATCTGGAGGTGTGAGAGAGTGACAGATAGTAGGGTTGCTTGGGTAGGATCTCGTCTGCTAAGGTCTTAATCGACTTGGCAGCCTCCTCCATTGTTCTCCTTTGTCCGTGCAACCTTGAACTGTTGCGCGCCAAGCTTTGTAAATCATGAAAGAAGATCGTGGTCGATGACAAAGCGCGATGATGATCGACGGGGGAGCGTTGTATCTGGGGTGATGTCGGCAGGCCTACCCATGGCGAGTTAGAAGATTGAGGGTTCGACGTGTTACGTCACAGTACAAGGCGTGATGCAATGGGACGGAACGAAAAGAACAGGATTGCCCGAGTTGAAGTTGGGTGAGACTAAAACAAAATGCGATGGGAGACGGACGACTGAGCGGGCGGAGAGGCAGATGAAATGCAGGCATAGCCTTCTTGGAGAGACAGACGAAACTGGTAGACACTGACCTGTCAAGAGACGAGCACGCGAAAGAGCGGCGTCGGCAGACAAGCGACGGTGCCGGCTATTGTCGTCGCGTGCAGTCGCTTTTCTCAGACTTATCCAGCCTCCAGGTAGCGGGTGTGCCAATGGACCCGGCGCATTTCCCTCCGAATTGCGCGGGTGGGCGTGGGCAAGGCGAGAAGAGGACGGGCGGACGACAAAAGGGAGTGCGTCCGAGATGCAGTTGGCGGGCCGGTCGTGCTGTCACACGAGGGATGTGGTACAGTACTGGTGAGGAGGTATCGCGCGCGTGCGCTCGCCGAGTCGAGGGTGCCAAGGGTGGGTAGCGGGCGGCAGAGGTAGATCTCGGCGGTCAGATTTCAGATGTGTCGTGGGGGAGCGAATGGAGGAGAGGAACAGAGCAATCTTGAAATGGACGTGAACAACGAGATTCGGCACCAGAAACGGGCGGTAGAGCAGACAGATAGCAGCCGGACGCTGGAAGCTAGAATCTAGAAGCTATCGCCGTATATCTCTATGTGACTGAATCGTTGGTATGGATAGACCAGTGTGGACAGGCGGACCTGTATGCTGTATGTCGTAATATCGGTGACCAAGGTAGGCGAAGGGTGTGTTCGAAGGGTGTGTTGAGAGCGAGTGACCAATGCTGGACAAGACCAGTTAGTTAGGTAATGTGATGAGTTACCTCTCGATCGGGACAATGGCAGGATCTGAGTAGGTAAGTAATTATGTCGTGTTGTGACCAGTGGAGGTGAGAAGTAGGAGAACAAGAGAGCAGAGGTGCAGTTTGGTGGTAGGTTTGGCTGCGGGTTGCCGAAGACGACCAGGTTAGGTAGAGTAGTAGAGCAGGTTAGATAATGTAGGTCAGAAGTAATTAAGTCAGTAGGTAAACTAAGAGAGGTACGAAGTAAGAGGTAAGGTAAGGCAAAGGCAGGTAGGCGAGAGATTGGATGTCGTGCTGGCGCAGGCGACGGACGGGATCAGCGCGTGGTTTAGAGAGATACACTACTACATCCGTGGTACCCTGGGTACTTTTAGACTTGTTCCATGTACATGTACTTAATTTTGATTGGTATTTACACTACCCACAAAGTAGAGGTACGAAGGATACGCGCTACTTAGGTTGGGTAGTGCAGAGGGAGGTGGAAAGAAGAAGTCGAGGCGGCAGACCGATCCCTCTAGAGGCTAAGGCACAACAAACATGGAAACTTGCCCGGTCTAGGCCTAAAGATCACTGGTGCAGGGATTTTAGACTGGGTCACTGCCGGCCTCAAAAGAGGTAACAGCTGGTTCGGCTCAGGTACAGTTGGTACTTTGTGCTCCATACTAAGGTACACCTTTCCTGTGGGAAAGAACCACCTCGCTGGTTAGCCTGCAGAGGGAGCCAGAAGGAAGAGCGAAGGCGGATTGCCAGCATAAAACGGGGCGGGGACGACCAGACCACAGACTGCCATCTGTTGCGTTGCAGTGATACCCAAGTCGAACCGGCTTGGCGGTGCGTATGCCACAGCAAATGGCGTTCTTGCCAGCTGGTCGCAAGCCACTTGGGACACAGAAGGAGCCCGAAAACAAGCACTACCAGCCGGTGTGGCTAGGTCTTGGAGGGATCTGACGTTACACCACATAGTATCCAGCATGTCTAATGTACCGAGTACCTACTTCTTAGTACGAGGATAAAAGTACACATGGTACTATGTACCCATGGTGGTTTCTACGCTCCATGTATGTACATGTACATTTACATATACATACACGCTGTTCCAGATGTCGTCTCTCGAGGCTGAGGTATCAATCGAAGAGCCAATTATATTCCAAAAAACGGAAGATATCATGGAAGAATTTTCAAGCTGATGATGATCTTCCCTGAGCTGGCATAAAAAAACGTAGCCAGGTACTTCGAAGTTCGAACTAAGAGCGGTAGATACCAGATAGTTGGTAGTTGTGAAACAACACCGAGGTACACGTATCCATGTTCGGTAACCCATCTGTGGGATACACAGGCATTCCGCGATGCAAGTGCCTTATTTAATGGAGTTGTACGAAAGTATATCTGCTTTTGAAAAGGCGGTTTCCGCTCTTGCTGCACTGACGTGATACGTGGGGCCAGTGACCCTTGTGCCTGTAACCAGAGGTAGGTACCCAGCACTACCCACCTACCTAAGGCAGGCGGGAGTTAGCATCCCAGGACTCCCTACTACCTCCATGAGGCAAGTACCTAGCTCTATATCTGGTTCGATCGGCCCGTAGGCAAGTGTACATGTAGATAGGGATATGTACCCACTGTTGCCCATAAGGGGATTGCGGTTGTGCTACGAAACGAAACTGCAGAAGTGGGCACCTGAAATGTTTCGAGCAACACCAACAAGTCAAGCGTGGGAAACCGGTGATATCTAAATTCCCAGAAAAACACCTTCCACCCGACAACAATTGGTGTCCGGAGTTACGCAGCCCGTCCAAATGACATGGACATGACATGACACGACACCTCAACAAGTTCACAGCCTTTTCGAAAAGGGGGACTCGGCTACTCCGTGCACACACATACACATACATCCCGGTCCACCACACCACCAACTTCACCACCACCACCACTACCACCACCATCGCCACCTGTACATCCCACCTAAGCCCGCCGGGCCAGCCAACAACCGACGGCCACATGGCGGAATCTACGAGCCTCTCGACGGCGCTCATCACGACCTCCCTCGTCTCCTTCTTCTCGGGCTTCGCGCTGGGCATCTACTCGATACGCGGCTACCTCGTGCCGCCGTCACTGGCGGCGGCGCGGCGGCAGCGGCTGAACGACCCCGTCGAGAGCGACGCCGAGGACGTCGACGAGGACGACACCATCCTCGACCACGCGCCGAACTGGGCGAACGGCGCCGAGGCCGACCAGCGGCAGGGCCTGCGTGTGGTAGAGGCGAGGGGCCACGGTGACGAGGACGGCGGCCGGACGAGGAGGAACAACAAGAAGAGTCGGCGGAACAATAGGGAGTCGGAGGAGGACGAGGCGGAGATAGAGGCAGCGGCCTCGAGGAACCCGAGAGGTGAGGCCGAGGCCGCGTTTCCTCGACAGGCGGCCGTGAATCCCGGCAGCAACCCCAAAGAGGAATGCAAGCTCGTGCTCGTCGTGCGGACGGACCTAGGCATGACGAAAGGTGGGTTTCCCCCCTCCCCTCTTAATATCCCACATCCCCCATCCCCATCCCGCATCCCCTCCCCCCTTTTCTCCGATCATCCGTATACCCTATTCGTACCTTGCAGCACCCCGTGCTTAGTCAGAAGAGAGAGAAAACTAACAATCGCCCCCATCTTGCGTCTCATATAGGCAAGATCGCAGCCCAGTGTTCCCACGCCACGCTAGCCTGCTACAAGACGCTAAACCGGGTCGCCTCGCGCCAGCCCGCCTCGCCCGAGGCCAAGCTCCTCCAGCGCTGGGAGCGGCTCGGCCAGGCCAAGATCGCCGTGCAGATCAAGTCGCAGGACGAGCTGGTCGCGCTCATGGGCAAGGCCCGGGGCCTCGGCATCACCGCCGAGGTCATACAGGACGCCGGCCGCACCCAGATTGAGTCCGGTAGCCTGACGGTGCTAGGCGTCGGCCCCGCGCCCAAGAGCCTCGTGGACCAGGTCACGGGCGGTCTGAAGTTGTTGTAATTTGCTTACGACATGGCCATCTACGGTGATATTGCTGCCGCATTGGCGTATGAGAATAAAAGAGAGGCATTATTGCGATTGCTGGCGATCTCATCAAGAGTTTTATGAGCGGGCATATATACAGCTGTATATCAATAAATATGGTCTTATCACCTCATCATAGACAATACCTTAGGTAGAACGGGTTTCGGGCGTCCAAAAAAGGGATGGGTTACAGAGGTCATTTAAACACCATTAGAAATTGTTCATAAATTCTGGCATTGTATTTCCCCTCAAACTTCACTGGGCGTGCCTAATAAGTGTGTCGGGATCATCAGACAGGCCGAGAACGGTTAACCTTTTTAAAAACACACTTTTGCAGCCACGTCGTTACATCGAAGTCGAGGCTTACATGTCTCTGCTTGAATACGTACGTACCCCTACCTAGCAGGTTACCTAACCCAGGGCACGCCGCCGGTAAAGGTATATGCAGACAGACGCCACGATCTGACGACCTCCGCAATCCATTGATGGATGGATAGATGATGCAATGCGAGCCGCGGAATCCATCCCTCCCTGCCTGAACCTTTTTTTTCTATAAAAAAAGAAGAGCTTCAGCAGCGCAACGTTCATGAGACCGGTTCTCCGTTGCCAGAACAACCTCTACACTAGGTAAATGCAAGAGCGAAAGCAGTGGGGGGGTATATCCGTGCAACAGAGGACCTGGGAAAACGAGAGAGCGGGACAGAGCCCATACTTGAAGTCAAGTAACAGATCGTTTCCTAAGTACCTAGCCATACATACGCCAGGCTCTGGGGGAAACAGACAAAAAGACAAAAAACAAAACAAAAGCACATGTGCCATGTACGGGCGGCAAGAGGATACTTGGTGGGCATCTCCTTTTAGTTTGTGCATATTATGTATGTACCTCTTAAACATGGTTGGGTGTTTCAGCGGTCCAGAGGAACTTGCTGGATCCGACAACCCATCAGCTTCCTTATACTTAATGAGATGGCCTAAGACGAGGGATTTTGGACTGGACTGTTCCGCTGTTGCTGTGGATGCGGCTGCGGCTGCGTCTGCGTCTGCGTCTGCGTCTGCGGCTGTTGTTGCTGCCGTTGCAAGGGACTGGGTTGTCGGCCATTAACCTCAAGCTTTCGTTTCTTGTTGGGCTCGTCCCCTGCTTGGCTTGGGGAAGCAGTTCGCTTCTCGGTCGGAAGAAATGAACGTAGTAGATTATTAATCGAACTTAGACGATCGTCATGCTGCGCGAGGATTCTCTTATTCCCAACCGTCAAGTTTTCCACTTTTACGAGTCGCTGCTCAAGCGCTGGGCTCGTCAGCCGCACAATGTGCTCGGCTAGTTTCTTCGTGCTCAGGTTCTGGAACTGCCATTCGAGCGTCTTGACGGCCTGCTCTATTGCGCCTACCGTGAGTAACTCGCGCCGTAGCTCTTTCATCTCTTCGGCCACACCCGTGTTGAGACCAGAGCTGGCGAGTAACTCGTTCAGACGGAGATCTACCCATTCGCGGCTGACGAGTTTGCCAACTTCGCCCTTGAGAACTTCGTATTTCTGGTTCAGACAACCAACATCATGGTCGATTCGTTCAACTCGAAGGCCAATTGTCTGATTTTCTGACCGAGCAAGTTCGGCCAGATTTAGGTTTGGAGTCTGATTTTGATTTTGATTTTGGGTTTGAGCTTTTTGAATTAAAGGGGAGCTTATGACCTTCCATTGCTCGAGTTGTTCGATACGGGCCGTGATTCTCGCAATCATTCCGGTCTCTGGATCAGCTAGTGATTTTTTCAAATCATCTACCTTTTGCGTCACCTCATCGATCATTTGGCCGACAAAGTCATCTCTTGCGTCCTCATTCTTCTTCATGTTATTTGTGGCGTCCTCTATCCTGGAACTGATAATTGCGTCTAGTGCTTCAGTCGGTAAAGCCGTGCCCGTGCCTAGGTCTAGTGTAGAAAGGCCAGTCCGTAGAGAGTCCATCTCTTGTCGAGGAGGCTGAACCGTATGGTCTGCCAATGAACCAGGTTGAGTATGACGTTGGATATACTCTTCATGAAGAGTTTTCAAATTATGCTCTGTTAACACCCAAGCGTCGAAGATTTCGTTAAGCGTAACAAAGTCGATTTCTTCCACTTTAGTCTCAAACTCTTTAAACTCATCCAGTTTGACCTCGATGCTTTTGATGCGTTCCAGGACAGTTCGCAAGGTTTTTCTGTCTTCAATTACTTGTGCTTGGGACGACCCCGAAGCTTTCTCGGTGGTAGACCGAAGGTCTTCGCACTGTTTCTTCAGAGCCTTATTTGACGAGTCTATATGGTCTTGGTGTAGCTGTAGAGCGTGAATCGCATCGTCGGACCCGCGAGATTTCGATTTTAGTGCATCATGATCTAACTTTAAAGCGCTATACTTCGACTTTAGATCGTTATGGCACGTCTCGATCGACTTATAGCCCGTCTCGAGCGTCATGATCGAGCTTTGAAAGTTTTCATTTTCTCTCCGAAGGTCTTGGATTTGTTGTGCCTGTGTGTCCATTAATCGAGAAATGTTCTCCACTTTGGCTTCCAAGGCCATGATGATGGGGTCTTTGCGGCTCGTGGCGGCTGGTTTTGCGGCGGTCATGAGACGGGCAATGAGCTGTTCGAGTTCGGCACTGTAGTTATCCTCAACAGCTTTGAGCTGGTCGTCGAGACCGCGATCTACCAAATTGAGCTTTTCACTGAGGCCCACGTACGCCGGGTACTCGGGTGCTTTCGCGGCGAAATGTTCATTCTCGAGCCGCCGTTGTCTATTCTCTTGCCCGGTCTTTGTTTTGCGCATGCTAAGCAGAAGGCGTTTGTTGCTTGCTTCTCCCCACCTGTATGCATTTTCAAACGCCTCTTGCAGGTCGGGGTTCTTGGCCTTCGGTATCACTGGGGTCGGCGGGCCGCTAGCTGTGCTGCTACTCGTAACAAGCTTCTGTGAGGCTACTACAGTTAGTACATGGTGGCTATCTCGTCGCCGTAGCGCCGTTCGTGATGTAGATTTGTCTGGTCGACAGACAGATACGATACCATGCAAAGAAATGATGCAAGCGCAATGATATTCAACGTCGCCAGCGGGCGCTTATGCTTAGTACTTACCAACATCCATTCGTTTGAAGTTTAGCTCATGGTTTGGTTGGTCAAGGGCGCTCGCAGGTGAGTTGTTTGACCAATTTCTCGGGCCCTCTGGGGCTCTGACGCTGGTGTCGATGTGAGGAGGTCCGTTCCCCCTAGGGCCTCGTGAATCCCGGCGGAACGGTGGCGGCCTGTCCCGGGTACCCGGTCGGTACGAGTCGTACGGACCCCCGTTTCGACGCTCGTCAGCATACGGGTTGGCTGCCGGCTGGTTGGGAGCCATTTGGTAACGGGCCCTTCCTCGGATTGGCCAATGGCAGCAGTGCTCCTCGCGTCTCTCCGCTTACTCCCTCCCCTCTACTTTAAATGCCCGACGGTACAGACAGATCTCGTATTTCGCCAACAGCCTGTAGCTGCATCGCCTTGGAGGGGATCGAATCCAATGGACCGATGTGGAACTGAGACCTGATCGACAGAGGACGGAAGGGAGAGGGGAAAAGCCGTCTTTTCGCACAAAGAAATGCTGTGGATCGGGGCAACCTAAGGGTTGCTTGATGCGCGGCTCGGTGGGATCAGGTGTAAGGTCCAAGTAGGCTTGGGCTCGATTGATGCGTGAGAGACGTCGAATACGAGAGTTATGATAGAATAGAATAGGATAGGGTATGATTGGGGCTGGGCACGAGACGAGCTGAATAGACGCGTAGATGTTCAGTAAGTATCTATTCCCTTTCGCACAGCATCCAGGGCAACAAGAGTGGAGACTGTAAGGCACAGCTAGAAGAGTTTAATACTAACGCAGGGTGTCCTAAGGCGAGAGGGGGAAGGAAAGAGGAGGGCAGGTAAGTGTATGTAGATGGGTGGGTTATAATAAGAGGAGCAAGAAGCAGTGGGAGATGGAAAAAAAAACTAAATGTTTATTTAAACCCAACATCCTTAGCTGCGTGGAGATGGATGGGTTGGAGAGTCCAAAAGAATACTTAAGTAGGTATGTAACTACATGGTATAAGTAAGTCGGTAGGTACAAGGACTAATACCTAACACATACTACCTCCTCCCCAGGCCACGGCGGTAAGTGGACTGACTGACTGTTGGCTGCAGACGCGCAGCTCGACGATAAGGATACCTACAAGTGGGTAGGTAATAGGTGGTCGTAATAATGAGAATGGAGAGCATTAACGGGAAACAAAAGATGAGCTCTCGGCAAGTATCCGGGACAATGAAAGACACAAGGTTCCTGCTTCAAACACTTCAAACCCTTCAAACAGAGGCAGCGCAGATATCACTTGCTGACCTTGAATTTACAACCTTGGTAGTTACCGTCTAATCAATATCATGACGGCTAGCTACGCCGTTTTCATGTTCTTTGTATGCACGTGTCAGACACGTTCAGGTGGATTGAAGTTTGGGTAAATAGTATTAGACGGTTCCTGTGGCCACAGATACATCCACATGCATATGTGTACATAGCTCAAGCAGAGACATGGTAGAAAACGGACAGGGATGCCTGTCACCCTGCCTGCAAGGTACCTACCAACCGGTCAAGGAGGTACCCAGATGCAAGACGATGTACCCCGTAGATAAATGTAGTACATGGATGATGTTGGTGCTATGAGGTAGGTATACCATTACATGTGCTGAACTTAAGTGTAATGGTATAGGTAGGCGCAAGCAGGGTAATTCCACAACAGATAAAGAAGGACTTTACTGGAAAAGATCTAATCAGATGTTACATAATCGATCAGTTAACACAGCAGTCAATCAATCTATCAAGACAACCTACCTAGGCGTGATCAATCAATTGATCGGCTGAGTTTCTTTATAAGAAGTCCCACAGCTAACCTTGGTGGTACTGGCACAAGATAGAGTACCTAACCAGGGGTAATCTAACAACCTGGTCACTAAACTGGTATCATACACCCGGACAGTCAAAAACAAAGAACCGGATAGAACTTTCCTATAGCTCTGTTTTGTATGTCGTAGTCTTATTTCTATACCTATTTTAATCAGGGCTGATTCAGCTTTGGCTTTGGCCAACGTTGATCCAGCTCCCTTGTGCTACCAGGTTATATCAAGAAATAAAACACAAGCTTCAACCCGGTGAAAGACATGTTTTTCCCTCCCGTTGTCTTTGTCTCCCCGGGTCTATTGTTTCAGATCAACTGGTTCATACGTAGATGAGAGGTTCAAGCCTACACGCGCCTATATAATGTAAGTAGGTATGTAGGTAAGCTGGTGGTACGAAGTAATAGGTAGGGTACCTGTAATTATTGATGTTGTCCTTGTAAGTCTGTAGGGTAGTATTGTGGGGTTGTCTCTGAGTTTAGAGCCGTAAGGCACAGGGCTGGCTGTCGCGAACTGCTGTATGTCACGATTGGGATTTCCCACGATCCGATAGGGACTAATCTATTTAAAATCGCAGAATCTTGCATGAAACTACCGGCAGGGTTGCAATACCTCACATTTACTCATCAGGTACATGTAGGCTCAAGGCAGGCTGTAGGCAGGCTGGATGTAGGTACGAGAGAAGCCCCCCGTCAGTTATACATTGTGCTGGGTGGTACCACCGGCCCTCTGGGTACCTTAGTGTAGATCCGTGGGTCGAAGCTTCAGTCGTAACTTGTTCGGAGAATACCTACCTAGAAGAGAGCTGAGGGGTGGGGTAGCCATGAAGTACCTAACCTATCGCCTAAAAGTGCAAAAATACCTAGAGGTGGTACCTTACGAAGTAGGTGGCACAGCCACGGGATTTTCTGGTCAAAGTGCAGGTGCACTAACCTCAATCTCTGCAAGCGCCACACGTCGCGATTTCTGAGCAGGGGGTACCGACCTAACCTTCCTACTTACCTAGCTGCATGCGAAGGCCAATAATAGGTAATTTTCGTGTTTTCATACCTTCTCAAGTGCTTGTCGCCGTACCTTACTCTTTCCTGCCTTGCAACCAAGACCATTGCCGAGGGACAACCTGAAGATCTCCGTTGTGTCCGATTCTCCACGCCAATACTATTCTTGGGAATCTCGGCTACGATGGCTGCTGTAAGTCCATCTTCCTTTAGGGACAGGTTCGTCGAATTCAAGCTCACATAGCTCCAACACCACCAGCCCGTTGTCACCGTCGGCGAGACGAAAGAGCTGCGAGGCTTAAACCTGATCGCAGCCCACTCCCATATTCGAGGCCTCGGTGTCGATGCCGATACGTTAGAACCCCGCGTTGCCTCGCAGGGCCTCGTTGGCCAGGAGAAGGCTCGGAAGGCTGCCGCCGTCATATTAGAGATGATCAAGGCTGGCAAGATCGCTGGCAGGGCAGTGTTGATCGCCGGTCCTCCCAGGTAAGATGCACCACCAGACAGGACGTATTACGCCATGGGAACTTACTGATTGCCTATTATCTCAGCACCGGAAAGACGGCCATAGCAATGGGCATGTCGCAATCGCTCGGCCCCGACGTCCCGTTCACCAGCCTCGCCTCGTCGGAAATATTCTCCCTCGAAATGTCCAAGACCGAAGCCCTGACGCAGGCGTTCCGCAAGTCTATAGGTGTGCGCATCAAGGAAGAGTCTGAGATGATGGAGGGTGAGGTTGTCGAGATCCAGATCGATCGAAGTGTAACGGGCGGCGCGAAGCAGGGGAAGCTCACCATCAAGACGACGGATATGGAGGCGGTCTACGACATGGGATCCAAGATGATCGACGCCATGACCAAGGAGCGCGTCATGGCGGGCGACATAATCAGCATTGACAAGAGCAGCGGCAAGATCACGAAACTAGGGCGCAGTTACGCGCGTAGTCGCGACTACGATGCCATGGGCGTCGACACCAAGTTCCTCCAGTGCCCCGACGGCGAGCTACAGAAGCGCAAGGAAGTCGTCCACACCGTTACCCTTCACGAGATCGACGTCATCAATTCACGCACGCAGGGTTTCCTAGCCCTCTTCAGCGGCGATACCGGCGAGATTCGGAGCGAGATTCGCGACCAGATCGACACTAAGGTGGCCGAGTGGAAGGAAGAAGGCAAGGCTGAGATCGTGCCGGGCGTTCTCTTCATTGACGAGGTGCACATGCTGGACATAGAATGCTTCAGCTACATCAACCGGGCGCTTGAGGACGACCTGTCGCCCGTCGTCATCATGGCGAGCAACCGGGGCAATTCCAAGATCCGCGGAACCGACTACCGCAGCCCTCACGGCCTGCCCCTCGACTTCCTCGACCGCGTCGTCATCATCCAGACCAAGCCCTACGGCCCCGAAGAGATACAGCAGATCATCGCGATCCGGGCCCAGGAGGAGGAGGTCGAGGTCTCGCCGGACGCGCTCGCTCTGCTCACCAAAATTGGCCAGGAGACCGGCCTCAGATACGCCTCCAACCTCATCACGACGTCGCAACTCGTGTCCGCAAAGCGCAGGGGCCGCCAAGTCACCGTCGACGACGTGCAGCGGTCCTTCAAACTCTTCTACGACCCGACCCGCAGCGTCGCCTTCGTCGCCCAGTCCGAAAAGCGGCTCATTGGGAACGACGGCGCCGTCGACTTCTCCGTGGCGAACGGGCACAGCGGCGGCGATGCTATGGAGATCAGCTAAAGCAGACTGACTCTCTCTCTCTATGTTGGATACGACGATACCGGTAAATTTAGTATGCAGAGTCTCGTGGGGAGACATGGCGTTTCGTCACATGTCTTCTTTTCTTTCTCCCTCTCCCTCTCCCCCTATGTGTGTGTGTGTCTCTCTCTCTCTTCCTTTTCGCACCGGCGTTCTATGGATCCGAAAAAGACTGATCATGATAAGGTCGGGAAGCGCCTTTTGTTTCTTTCAAATCAGCACGAGGGTAAAAACCGACGACGGTTAGGATGGGGCCGGGCATATCACGAATCAAAAGAAAGGCTCCCTCCCATGCATGTAGCTATAATAGACAAGACTACATCTTACTACTTAGGTATCTTATACCATTAATTCATGATTCTCAGCCGTGCTACACACCCATCGCAGCTGCGCGAGGTCATGTGCCTGCATCCCATTCCCCCCGAATTAATCGCGCTCTTTTTGTTCGGGGTATTCTACTTAGTCACTTTAGAGCAGGTAGAAGCGAAAGGTTTTTTTTTGCATGACGCAAGTTTAATATCGAGGGAGAATAGTCACTTCTCGATGGGCACATTTACCCGACTTAATCGCGCTCTTATTTTGGGGTATTCTACCTATAGTCTCTTTTAAGCAAGTAGAAGCGAAAGGTTCTGCATGATGCACGTACAATATCGAGGGAGAATAGGTAGTCACTTCGCGATGGTCACATTGCAGCATAAGCATACTACAAGTTATACGAGAAGACAGTGGGTTTGCTTTATCTATTTATTCCATTATCATCAATTCATGCTGCCGCATGCAACCCTAATTTCGTTTTGAAAAAACGTTTCTCTCAACGCCTCCTCCTAATCCTCACGTATTTACCACGACGATCCGCCGTGTCCATGTTTATTAAGTTTTTTTGGTGTCTCTCTATAAGCAAGGCGCAGCGATGAACAAATTATGAAAAAAAAAAGGCAGGATGCTTTAGTCTCTTCTGCCTAGGTGATTAGAGTTTGGGAAGTCATTTGCCGGCATCGACCTTGGCGACGTAGGCGATGAGGTCGAGCACACGTCGGCTGTAACCCCACTCGTTGTCGTACCAGGAGACGAGCTTGACGAAGTTCTTGTTGAGCGAGATACCGGCCTTGGCGTCGAAGACGGAAGAGGCGGTGTTGCCGATCAGGTCGGAGGAGACAACGTCGTCCTCAGTGTAAGCGAGGATGCCTGGAGATGAATTGATTAGCATACTTTCTATGTAACTCATCAGCTACACGCTGGCACGAGTGGCTTACCCTTGAGTTCGCCTTCAGCAGCAGCCTTGATGGTCTCCTTGATCTCGTCGTAGGAGGCACCCTTCTCGATGCGAG
This sequence comes from Nemania sp. NC0429, assembly GCA_022578495.1. Classification (NCBI taxonomy): domain Eukaryota; kingdom Fungi; phylum Ascomycota; class Sordariomycetes; order Xylariales; family Xylariaceae; genus Nemania; species Nemania sp. NC0429. Next base: position 679,081 of record MU392159.1, on the reverse strand, counting down.
CAGTCAAGTCGACGACGGATACGTTGGAGGTGGGCACACGCATGGACATGCCAGTGAGCTTGCCGTTCAGGTCGGGGATGACCTTGCCGACGGCCTTGGCGGCACCAGTGCTGCTGGGGATGATGTTCTGAGCAGCAGCACGGCCACCTCTCCAGTCCTTGGCAGAAGGACCATCGACGGTCTTCTGGGTAGCAGTGTAGGAGTGGATGGTGGTCATGAGACCCTCAATGATGGTGTACTTGTCGTGGATGACCTTGGCGAGGGGAGCCAGGCAGTTGGTTGTGCAGGAAGCGTTGGAGATGACATCGGCCTTGCCGTCGTAGGTCTTCTCGTTCACGCCCATGACGTACATAGGGGCATCAGACGAGGGCGCAGAGATGATGACCTTCTTGGCACCACCGACCAAATGAGCCTTGGCCTTGTCGGTGGTGGTGAAGACACCGGTGGACTCGACGACGTACTCGGCGCCGGTGTCCTTCCAGGGAATGGCGGCGGGGTCGCGCTCAGTGTAGAACTTGACCTTCTTGCCATCGACGATGAGGTCGCTGCCGTCTACGGCAACGGTGCCCTTGAACTGGCCGTGTGTGGAGTCGTACTTGAGCATGTACTCAGCATACTTGGGCTCAATGAAGGGATCGTTAACGGCAACGATCTCGATCTCCGGGTGCTCGACGGCGTTGCGGAAGACGATACGACCGATACGGCCAAAACCGTTGATGCCGACCTTGACAACCATGTTGATGTTTTTTTCTAGTCTAGGAAGAAAGGTTTGTTAGGGAAGAGAAGATATCAATGCAGTTGATACGGCGAAAAGTAAATATATATGTGGGAGCTAGAGTTGGGAGGATGAGGTGACGGTGGAGAGAGGTGGGCTGTTGCTATTTAAGGGTCGTCGTCTTGGAGGGGCAAGAGGTAGGTCGGAGAGAATGTGATTTGACAGGGGGGAGGAAGTGTTGCGACAGGCCAAGGCCAATCAACAGGTGAGGGGGAGGGGTTGAGTTCAGTTCCCTGCAGGGTAGTAATAATAGGTGGTAACCCATTAAACTTCAAGCTGGTGTTCGATCGATTGCGAGAGGTAAGGAAAAAAAAAAGAAAGGTTTCTCTCTGTAAGCACATTCGTTTCTCTGTCTTTCTTTCTCTTTTTCCCTCTCAAAGAACCATCCGGGTCCGCGTTTGTTCATCTTGAGCAACGATTCGGAGGGGTAGTACGACTTCGCACTTGCGTTTGTCGCATGGCGAAACTTTTCTGACGAGATAGCGGGGTCATGGGTAGGAAGTCGATAGGGATAGGTAGGTCGATACAGCCGTTGGGGAAGAAGCACTTACAAGGATTGTTGGTAGAAAGAGTGATGGTCAAATGTTCGGCGCAGTTGTCTGGATTCAGTTGCGTTTGATGAAGAATGAAGAGATCAAGTGAGAGGGAGAGATTAAAGGAGGGAGAGGCTACTTCAAAAATATATACCCTTCAGGAGCGAGCGATACGCGGTGCGGTGCCTGTGGTACGAGGGGCAGCAGTGATTTGTTGGAGGGGCGATAGCTATTAAGGTAAGGTAGGGTACTAGGTAAGAGATATGAGGGACATAAAATCCGGCCTAGTAACAGCGCTATTGCCTCTTACAAATGGCGAGCTATACAGTACGCATGTGCTGGACGGCACTAGACCCGCCTGGCGTGTTAGCTCTACCAGATGTACCAGAGTTCGAGAACTTACGACGAGAGAGAGGTATTATTTTGATTGCGGCGAACAGGGTGGGGTAGATCCGTTGTTCGCCGTCGTCCTAGTCTGACGTATACAATACCTAGGTACGATATTACTCCTCCACGCGCCCTCCGCCTATGTGGAAATTCCAGGAGTGCTACTGTACGTCGCGATGGGCCGGTACCTAGACGGTACATGGGACGTCGAAGCTTCATCCGTACCTGTGTACCCGGGTACCTATCGCAATTTGCTATTCGTTATTCATTTTTTTAAGGATATCAGCCAGAACTTTTGGTGTTTCTTGCTACATCAGTATCTGGTGTAACTGACACTCCGATCATCGAAATCACCAACATCAAGCATAACAGGAGAAGGAGGCCAACACCGAGACATCATACGGTCAGACTTCGGACCTTCTACTGCGATAAGTACATTCGAAGGCTATGCCTAACCTCAGGACAGTGGCCGTACGGTGTCGGACTTGTATTCTGGACTTTCCCGCCGAGAACCGGCCTTTTGGGTGGCTAACGTGACTTATCGGCATTATTAATCTCTCGTCGCGTAGCAAAAATCGCTCAACGACCGCCATGGCAAGAAATCAGCATCATCACGGACTCTTTTTGAGCATCTGAAGGACTCAGATAGACGTGAGACGAGATCTTGCCATCAAGTATACATAAAGTCACTCCACTAGAGTTCGGGACAGCCCTACGACCCCAGACTACGAAAATGATCGGAATCTGTTGCGGCTCCTCGGATTCCCATGCGGCTACTACTCACGATTCTACCCGATCGAAGCCCGGCTTTTAGCATCTCGGCAGGGCCCAGCTGTGCTCTTTCACGCCGTTATTTCCTTGGGTGCGAGCTAGTTCGGATGAATAATACGGGACTTGTCGCTCGTAGGACGCCGACCAATATACCACGATAGGGTCCAACGTCAAAATAAGGCAAGCTCGCTAGACGACGGACTATATAATTAAATAAGTCACCCGTGGTCTTCCGTGATCAAGGCGAGAGCCACTCATGGGTTCCGTCGTTACATTTTCTAAAGCGTGAGTATATGATGAGAGGCCTCATCCAACGAGATGTTCCGTAAGTCGCCTTTACGTGAACCACGGTCTGGCTACCGAGGTACTGCTGTGCCCAATATTAAAAATTGAGCTTGACAAGCAACTGACGCTCGATATTTATGATATTAATGTGGCTTCCCTGTGTATTTATCAGCAGGCGATCAACCCCAAAACAAACTGGCCTGAGAAATTTGTTGAGGAATACAAGGAAAGTGATGGAGACCTATTGTTTTACTTGCACTTTGGCTTTGATGACCGCGTAGTAGACTGATCTCGTCTAGAGAGATAAGATATGTTCCAAACCAGTATATGGCTCTATACAGGTGTTTCTAAAGCAACATTTGAAGCTTCCACAGACATGATGTAGCTCGCAAGTACCTACCTACCCGGGCAGTTGAGTGTAGTTGGGCACATACATGTAGGCAAGAGCTAACATGGTAAGTACTTTTAGAGGCAGGTATAGTAACTTGAGGTGTAGCTTCAATACTCACGAGATTTTTAGTGAAGTCGCAACTCTGTATCGTAGGAGAGCAGCGACTTTGCGCGCCAACTTCAACTTTTCAAATTCCTCGCCATGCATTAGCTGCAAATTGACAACCCCTCCAATCACCCTTCCCGAATCCCGACACCTTCGGCAAAACCTATCACGGCATAGACAGTTTTTGGAGAGTCATACAACTATATCATGGCCCAAACCAGTGTCGCCCGCCTGGCCAGGATCGCCGTACGCCGCATTGCGACGACCCGGCCCGCCGCCTCTGTCGCCACCAGACAGCTCGCATTCCCGAGATGGCAAGCCCACGGCCTCAGCGCTCGACCGACTCTCCGAAATCCGTTCTCGACCAGCCAATCCCTCGCCAAACCCCCGTCCTCTTACGATCTCACGGGCGCCCAGCCCGCCAATATCACCGACGGCGAATTCCACGAGCTGGCTGACGAGTACATCGAGAATCTCCTTGCGGAATACGAGAAAATGCAGGATAGTCGAACCGACATTGACGTCGAGTACAGCGTATGTCGTCTTCCATCGCGTGCCGCCTCCTCTCCGCCGTCCTCCGCTACCCCCACCCACCAGCCGTACTGATCCAATTCGTATGACAGGCAGGTGTTATGAGCCTCACCATCAACGACATAGGCACATACGTCATCAACAAGCAGCCGCCAAACAAACAGATCTGGCTATCCTCGCCGACGTCCGGTCCGAAGCGTTACGACTGGGTGGTCATTAGTGAGGGCCAGGACCAGAAGCAGGACACGGCTGCGGGCGATTGGATCTACCTCCGGGATGGATCGTCACTGTCCGAGCTCCTCCGTGACGAAACCGGTGTCAACATAGAGGCTTTCTCAAGAGGCACAAGCTCGGGCCAGTGAGCCAACAATAGAACCTCTACACCCCTTAGGCGATCGATATTTCGCATGATATATAAACTTCTAGTCCAGCGGAAAGTTGCGAAGAGGAGGTCTGTATCATATACTGCTTTTACGGACAAGACACTCATGCTCATGACTTGTGAGCGTATGGGGTGCTTCGTCCACTGTGCTTATACCATGCTACTTGTACTTTAGGGAGCTTTGAAACTCGGAGGTGAACAGTTATCTGAGACAGTCGACGGCGGATACGTCTTGTGCGACGGCAGGTAAAAGGCTATTACTGTTGTATTATAACGGCCTAACTACACCGACCTCCAATGACACAATGTTCGTGGCAATATGTGTCTCGGAGGAACAGGTCTTGGGGCACTTGCCCATTCGCACGACAGACGATACTCGTGCACGTCGAGGCCAATTCCAATATTTACACGACATCCCAACTCACACAAACGAAAGTTTGTTGTACTAATAATTCATAGTTGGTGCAAAGCGGGTAATAAGTGGCATCTGTGCATTCGTGACTGTCCAAAGCTAGTGTAGAGACATCGAGGTCGAATCCCGTAAGTAATATGGTCAGGACAACCACAAAAAGAGTTCCTTATCATGATCAAGTATATAATATACCGAACTCCTGATGAATTCGGCAACTTCGGTAGTTCATCGCCACGACATGGGTATCCATGTTTCGATTGAGCTGAATTAAGCATCCCCAATCCCCGGTGCTGTGGAACTGGGGACCTAGGGTAGCTATGTCTTACATGCCTTCGACCCTTATTCAGTATGCAAGAACTCTCCGACGCCGATTGCGGCTCCGGCATGGACAATGGACCTGCAATGCCCACTTCGACCTAGACTACCGAGGCAGACAAGACAGAGCATCAATCGCCCCCTTGTCATCGAATGTAGTAATGGGTTGTAATAGGAATTCAACCAGCCCGCGTTTGCCGCCGCAATCCCGATACATCTCGGCGCTTAACTACATACGTTAGCGCGGGGGCCTCACGAGACGATCAACGGCTTTCACAAAATAGCTGCCGCCGTGAAATCCGTACAGTATCCGTACACTAGTGTAACACTTTTTTTTTCTTCTACTTCGTATTGTTGATGTCATCTCTGGTCCGAAGTAGGCTCCGATTTAGGGAGTGTTAATAAATCAGCCTGCCAACTACCGAGCTGGATTAGGTAAAATAATAAAAGTTAATAAGTGAGAGAGAGGTAGGTAGGTAGACTAGATGATTTATAATCTCGAATTGCAGCAATGTTATTTATTTCCTAACGTTATCTCTAGTAAATAGTCGTTCAAATGAAAATACACCTGGATAGAAGAAAGCCATTAGCTGCTAGCCCATCTGCGCGCAGATTAAGCTCAGCACTCACATGGGTGAGAAGAAGCCACACATTCGGTAGATATAACAAATACACAGGCGCGTTATTGGCTGGAGATATCGGGCCCAGCTATTGTAGATAGGTATTTAGGCTTACTTGCGAGTTTGTAACCTATAGCTTTTCATGCGACATGTGACAACAGGACCTCCTTGCCTCCTTACTGCTGCGTCGAGGGGCTGGGGTGGTGGTTCTGCATGGGCGGCGGAGCAAGGAAAGATTACAACTTGAATCTTATCCTTTTTTATAAGAAAAAAAAGGAAAAAGAAATGCCACTCGAGAAAGGAGGCTATCGTTTTAAAACGAGGCCTATAATGCCATCTTAGCAAATGAGGGGTGTCTCGAGTTTTAATGCACTGGATTCGTTATTATGCTATTGCTTCAACTTCGAAATCCTCTGGCTTATATGTCCTAAATGCACACTATGGCTGACGTACACCGCGATAAATTGTTTTGTTTTGTTTGTGGTGGCGCATGGCGGCCCATTATCATTATGACCGACGTGAGTGAGGGAGCGGGCGAAGCATGTGTTGTGGTACAAAGTAGAAACATCAACATTGACGACAACAAGCTGGGGTGCCTCGAGGGGCCCTAACGTGATGATTATGTTAAATACCTGCTATCCGGGCTTCATTCTGAGAGGCAAATATCTATTTCCATATCTTTACGGCTTCTCTACAAGACAACAACTGATACTGGGTGCTCATATTCTATCATTTTCCGAGTCGTTTCATGATCCCGAGACAAGATGTCGAACTTCCCTAGCACAATGATACGGTTTCCCTTGCAGTGGACAAACCTGAGCGACCTTATATCTCTGCTCACGGGTGCCGGAAGAGATACGGTTCAGAAAGCGCTCGCGCAAACTACAGGCTGTCTATGTTACATACCAGTCTACTTCTCACTCGGTCGGATTGCATACTCTTCCATAGCACTCGTTGGCGCAATAAGGGACGGGAGACTCCTCCGATCCCCTGGCAATGCCATTAAAGTGTTCAATCTAGAGTCGGGACACCGTCACGATGACAGAAACTGGGTTGCTGGGCGCATCTTTCGCGACCTCGAGGCAGACGTATCGCGAGAGGATCCAATGCCTTACAACGGAATACGCATTTCTATATGGGAAGCCGTGGAGGACCCAAACCGCCGCACAAAGCATTGGTATAACAAGACTCGCATACTACGAGTCCCTATCGCAATTCTACAACTCGTCGTCGCACCCATACCCCTTATTCTGTACGGCGATCGGGGTATCCCGTTATTTACGACTGCCAGCACGTTATTGGAAATGATAATGGGCAGCCTTCCACAGTGGCGGGCAGAAAAGCCGCCAAAGCGACAGCATTCCAAAGCAATCTTCGGCCTGACGCCGGGCAATGGCTCCAAAGACATCGCGATAATCATTGGTGGCGGCCACTGGCTGGACTCAGAAGAGCTTCGCTTGCAAGAGGCCCCTCGCACCGAGAAGCCGTGGGAAAAGTTTACACGGGCCGGCCTAGGTTCTTGGGTTACGCTTTGCATTGGCGTCGTCCAAGTCACTTCTGCTGCCCTGGTTGAGAATACCAGGTTCCTCGTCCCGGTATCAGTCATTGGCATGTTTCACAATACTTACCTAGCTGCTACCGAGAGGCGCCCCAAGCATCTCGACTTGCATCTTCGACACGTCGAGACTATGATGAGCGTAAAAGTCATGGATGGCCTTATGGACCTTGAGGTCGGTTACGGCTGCGCTCGCCCACTCGTGTCCGAGTTCTTCCCCGGCCCGCTAAAGGAGGACGAGGTCGCATGGTGGAATGGTGACCGAAAGCGCTATGACGCGACCCGGTCGCTGTTTGAGGGTTTACGCGGTGCACCGCGGAGTCTCGTGTCCATCTCCTCGATCACCAACCCATCCAACCCTGGCCAAACACTCCCCCGAGAATCTATCGGATTGGGCTTCAGACAGCCGAGGCGTTGGAGCCTGGGCACTATCGATGAAATTTCGCATCAGAATTCTGACGACAAGTTACAAGATGTGATTTGTGACTCCGTTCAGTCTCCTAGTCTTTCGCCATCGTCGCCACTTCAGCGCGCTGCCGACCAGGGGTCAACAATAGCTGATTTTCCGGAATGGGTGGACTAACGATTGAAGAAATGCTTGTCTGAAGGAATTGGTAGGATTCAAGTCTCTTTTATGTATAAATAGCTACTTTTGGGACCTTCAGTATTTTGCCGATGATACAAATGTCTCGAAGTTCTCCCAGCTCATCTGGGGAGAGGTGAACACTTGAGAAAACTAGGGCGCTGGGGGCGTCATCTGGGTCTTCATGGTCCGAGAATAAAACAAAACAAGATAATAAAATCGCCTAATAAACAGTTGAAAACTTGGACATTCCTTTTGTCATAACGGGGGGCCACTCGACTAACGAAAATCCTATATTGGTTAGATGAATGACATCCTCGGGAGGCGCATAGTGAGGAAAGTTAAGAGTTGCGAAAAGCATGATCTTGTCAAGCAGATATATATTGATGATGCTGTCAATTATTTCCTAAGTCAATCACGATCAACAAGGGATCCAAGGCGGCCTTTTTTACACTTATGAGATGCGATAATATTTACGAGCCCTCATCCGATTTCTGACTCCGACATGATAAATCTGACATATCATACGTTCCCTACAAGCTACAGGAGCACAGCCATGCCACTTGATACTATCACAAGCAAGGGAGCGGTCTCAGGAGGTTTAGTACCACGCCTCTGTAGGCTATGCTGATCATTTGGTTATATATAGGGCTTTCTATCTATTAAGCCTTATACTCTTCATTCCAATTGTACCGGGCCTATCTATCCACTGTGTCCATAATCCTTCTCAAACCCTTCCAAACCTGCTGAGTCGCCACACGTTCCGTTAATATGTCGGACGACGAAAGAGGCTACTTTGTTTCGTATCCCATTCTGATTCCGAAAGGCACCTTGTGCGACCGTGTGACGCGAGATATCGATCTCGGGAAGGAGTTCTTGAAGAAAGGTGATCTCAAAAGCGCTGAAACGGCCTTCATCCGTGGTCAACACTTTCTGAAACATTTGGCGCCTCATGAACAAGAGCCTTATGAGATTCAAATTCGCGTGCAACTTGCTGGTATCAAACTTCACCAAGGCGGTTATAAAGAGGCAGAGGAAGATTTTACTGCTGTTCTCGGTGATATGGGTACCAAGTTCAACAACCGCGAGCGAAATGCTATCAAGAGATGGATCGCAACTTCATTACTTCGGCAGGGACAGTATGAGCAAGCCGCGATACTCTTCAGCTCCCTTCTCGAGATTATTAGTGCCCAGGACCCTGATAACTTGACAGCCGAGATCCCAATTCGAAGAGACCTTGCCTTCGCTTCTGCCTGCCAGGGATACTATCAACAAGCCCTCAGACATATGAATACGGCTCATGACTGTCTTGGGCAAATCCTAACAAATCTGAATGCGTCTTCTGAATCGCTACCCCGCGACGAAACTGGTGAACCACTCCCTTTCGAACTTGATGAAGCGATAGCGCGGCAGATTTCTGCCGGCGATGAGGTTCAGAAGAATGAGCTCCGAAAAAGCCTCTATCTCCGTGGGCTCTACGCAAAGAGGGATCAACTCTACCTCACGGAATCGAAGATTCATTCTATGTGGGGAGATTTCGAAGCTGCCCTCCAGAAGTCCGAGATAGCATTGCGCGGTATGGCGAAGAGGTGGGGGTCGGGACACATAAAGACCTTGGAGTGCGCGAGCTACCATTCTCTGTTTCTCGCGCTTAACTCTCGTGTCCTTGAAGCCGAGCCCGCGTGTAGCTTGACTCTCGTCGAGACACAGAGGAGATTGGGTCCTCGGCACCCCCAAACCTTAGAGACGCTGGGACATCTCGTGAGCATCCTTCTATTTAATGCGCGGCTGGTTGAGGCGGGCGACACGGCAAAATCTCTGGCCAAAACCACCGAGTCATTGTTGACAGCAGATCATCCCCAAACGCATCTTTCTAGATACCGTGTAGCTGAGACACTAATAGCCGTTGGCGATTATGTTTCGGCCGAGGTTGAACTTCAAGGTATCATAACGGACGCGACTAGGGTGTACGGCGCATACCACAGAGATACGCTAATGTACCGATCTCGGCTTGCTCTCGCAAAATTCCATATAGGTAAAATACAAGAAGCAGAGGATCTTGCCATTCATGTCCTCCAGGAACAACAGAAGATCTACACTATTTCGAAGTCTGATGAGACAATGGTATACAGTACCTCTGAGCAAGTAGGACACCACGGATCTGTAAAGACTCTTGCGGAGTATCAAGAAACCCTGAACGATCTCCTGGTCAGCATCAACAGCAACTCGGACGACTTAAGAATTCACCCATATCTTCTCCAAACATTGCGCACAATAGCGCTCATAGCAGAGGGGAGCGATGACCTCGGCGACCTTGCTCTTCGGACTTTTCAGGCACTGTGGGAACGAAATAAGTTCTCTCTAAACGAGACCTCGATGTTCACGCTGGGCTCCGAGTACGACCTCGCTCTTGCTTATCGGATAGGAGCCAAAGGTCCCGACGACGCAAGGCCGCTGGAAATAGCGGTCGAGCACCTCAGGCACGTGCATCAGAAATGCTATTCTATCCTTGGGCCTGAGCATCCTGGCACTGTCTCGGCTAGACGTGAGTTCATCACTGGTCGCTGTATTCTCGGGCAGTGGGAACCGTCTCTGGACCTAAGCGGAAAAGACGATCCTGATCATGTTCCAGAGGGACTCATAGACCCTGATAAAGAACTACTGGACAAGATAAACTGGGGGCGTCTGGAGGCAGAGTCCCGCCATATCGTCTACATGCACGAAATCAGTGGCGGGAAGAACCACCCAGAGACGTTCAGATCTCTTCTCTGGCTCCTCACAGTTCGGGTCCATCTCCGAATGGAAAAGGGAATAGACGAAACGCTTCGCAAGGGACTTCCGCGCTTTCGCCATGCATCGGTGCGTCGCGAACGCTTCGTTGAATCGCTAGTTCTGGAGCGCAAGTTTGCGTTGGCCATGTCAGGTCTCGGCGACAAGTACGACGCGAAGGCCCTCCAGATACTATACAATGCATCGCGCGCCATCCGGGAGCTACCAGAAACGAAGCACGGCGAACTGCGAGAGAGGATCGAAGCACTCAAAACGGACATCGACGATCAACGTAACGCCTTGTTCATCAAGGTCAGCCGTGATCGAGAGGCGTTGGAGGCAGAATTGCGACTACGGATCGAACGTGCGGAAGAGGAGGGGTCATATGACGACGCCGCGGCGCACCAGGCCGAGCTGTGGTCATTGCTCGCGTCGCTTGACGACCACGACAATCCCCGGACGCTAGATGCGCAGATCAAGCTGCATGAGTTCCAGCTCAGCAGTGCCGAATACGATGTGAGGATAATAGGTCTGCGAGCAATGAGAGAGCTGACGAGGAAATACGCGAAAGCCCTGACGACGGGGCAGACACAGAGGGTTGAGGAGGCTATGAAAAGGAGGATGCGCGATGGAATCCGGCCTGGAAAACGCTCATCGCTAGTTCCTTCGGACCAGTCAACCAATCCCGCTGTTGTCACCTTGGTCGAATTATAAAGTAGGGGAGGAGATAGTTTACAATTTCACTGATGTTTTGAATTGCCTAACCCAGAGGTAGATCTCTGGAAGTTCAAGGCTGGACTCACGTTTCCGGATCTACGCAAGTCTGCGCATTAGCGTAGCCGCCTTCAATAGCTACCTACCGTATAAGGAAGGTATGAAGGTAGGGCGCCGCCGGTTGCCGCGCGTTACTGCGTAAAGACCGTCATTCAGGGAACGCGCAATTGGGCAATTCCCTTGATTATATAGTACCTATGAGTCTATGACAGACTCGTGACTTTCCAGTTTGGTGGTCGGGTGTGGGATCGGGTACCGGCATTGCTTTTTTTCTGCCTGTTTTGGGAAAGAAAGAGAGAAAAAAAAAAGTTGCCATTTGATCTACCGTAGATGCCTATCCTACAGTACGCCTTATGCCTTATGCTATACAACCCTTTATCCCGTGTTCCCCGGTCCAATCGCAACCCCAACGCCTGCTTATTGTACATAGCCAAGAGAGGGAAAAAACCAAAACCACTGCAGTCAGATTAAGAAACAAGAAAGAAAAAAAAACCAGCAGCCGACCACTACGCTACACTGCGTCGTCTCCACGACACTAATGCCCTCTCTGTCTGTCATACATTAGTGGGGTTGTGAGATGACTGAGTAGGTAGCGAGCGGGACCTCGAAACAACCCCTCCGGCCCTGGTCCCGTCAGCGACGACGCGAGACGCTATCCCAGTTGCTGTCCCATTGCTTCATCTGTTGTGCCATCGCGGTCTGCGAGCGACTCGACGTCCCGCTGATGAGGAAGCGTTGCGTGGAATCTGACCGGCGGGTGTACTCCGACATCCTGTAGTCGCTCAGGGGATCCCCCCGTCTCGCCTGGGATTGCGAGGACGAGCCGACCCGGGTGGAGGAGCTAGAGGGGTTACCCTAGTTAGCGACATGAACTACATATAGCTAGTGTGGATATAGTAGAGTAGAGTAGAGGAGATTGCGTAATGCTACTGACCCCGAGGTGGTGTATTGTTGTTGGCTTTGTTGAGGCATGATTTTGACTTGATTTGGTGACGAGTCTGTAGAGGCGACTATGGCCCTCTTGAGTGTGGGGGAGGTATGGCAGTGATGCTGAGATATAAGGCGGGATGTACTCAAGCAGGGTGATAATTGAAAGCTTAATCAAGAGGAGAAGCTATGAATTGGTTGCTCAGAGTGATGAAGGGTGCTCCAAAATATTTATATAACAAGACAGGGTGCGTAATTAGGTTGGTTCTGGTGAAGGATGCGGAATTTGGTGATGATGATGGTAGTAGACTGTAGTAGTGTAGATGCAGGCATGGAAAGGGAGGGAGGAGGAACATATTGTTGCCTTATATAAAAGAAATACGAAGAGACGTATGAAACCTGGGATGCAACAGGGAGACGGGCGCGAGCTGCCACGTCAAAGGAATGCTCAGGGTGGAAGGGAAAGTAGAAAAAGAGTCATATGCTCTAGTCGAGAAATTGTAATAATCGCCTGCGCGCAGTGATGAGAAGGGCACCCAAGCAAGCCCGTAGGGTGTAGGGCGGCATATTGCGCAAGGGTGAACGCCGAGAAAAAGATAGAGAGAGAGACAGAGACAGAGACAGTCAGACAGAGAGAGAGCGAGAGAGACGATTGGCAGTCAATGAAAGAAGCGCCAGGCCAAAACGTCATAGAAAATGTAGCCATCAAGAGTCTGGAACTAGAGAAATGGAAATTCGACGGAAAACGTATTAGTCGTTGGGGGTTGAGCCACGGGATGGTGGCGGTGAATATCTACAGATGAATTTCACCCGAGGATTGGAGAGGATAAAGTTCCAAGGTTGTATGTAAGTAGCTCGCAACAGCCCGCAATACCACCTAGTGTTTCGCGAGGCAGTAGATAGGTAATTGTCGATGATGAAGCTCCATGGTAAGCTACATCATGTGGGAAGCAGTGAGTGCGGTGGGAATTAAATTAACTCGTATATTGGGCGGACACGGCGCGCGCCGGCTGGGTTTCTGGAAGAGCAACCAATACTACGTTCACACACGGAGATTCCAGTCACTTACTGGCCATGAGACTGGTCAGGGGAAGTTGGGGTGAGGCTCTGGATTGCGTAATCGCGTATTGCGGAAGGATGGCGCCACATGTAGCTACTGGGTAAGTAGGGAGGGAGTCAACATGGATCAAGCAGCTCGACCATAGAGGCAGGTGTCACAGAAGCAGGACGCGTCGATGCTGTGTTCTACAGTAACGGCTCCTATATCCGCGATAGTAGGTCGGTCGGTGGTATCATTCAAAAGCGGAAAAGTCCAGACATGTAAGTAAGTTGCTATGTGTATGCGGGATATTGAGGCTAGGCCTTGTGGGGATGAGCTTGTTCGAGTAGTAGTGTATCTACGAAGTAGTAGAGGCATATAGCTGAGCGTCCTGTCCAGAGTTGACTTAGCTATTAGTAAGAGATAAAGTAGATGAGGTGCATGTGGATGATCTTCCAGGGTGTAAGTGGGTGGTAGACTATTGCAGTCAACCTCTATAAACCTACGAGAGAATAAAGTTGAGTAAAGAACTACAAGAAAAGCCACTTTTATCGTGCTGTGCCACGGACCAGACCTCGGAGCTTCTAGATGGGATCGATGAAGAAGACTCGGGATGATGAAGCGGGGTAAAACAACTGTGGCTTGGTCAAGGACTCAACTTCGATATCGACGATGACTCAAGGTTCTGGTTGCCTTAGGGATTTGGCGGACAGAGAGGGGCCCAGTTCTGACTGATACAGGTCGAGACGGCGGTTTATCTAAGAGTGTACCATGTAGGTCAGGATGTATACGAGTGACGAAAGATAGGCGACAAGACTTGCGGACCGGCTCGCATCTTTTTTTTTTCTCTTCCCCTCTCTCTCTCTTACAAGATTGTAGAGAGACGAACAACCTTGCAAAAAAGTGTATAAACAGCCGAACAAGAATGAACAAATGATTGTAGAGCACAGCCCCCCTCGGTGGTACCTACAGCCACTGTCAGTGGGGGACATAGCCACGGCTCAACGGTCCTTGTTGCAGCTAACAGCGTCCATTCGCGGCGGTTGCCGGCTCCATTTTCGAGCTTCTTGTGCCGCAAAGTAAATACACTTGAAACCCGATGATGCATTCTAGTGTAGGCTATATCTGTTGGCTGTTTTTTTTCGGGAGAACTTTCTAAGATAATTGGAACTGTAGAAGCCTACTACATACCTTCGGTAAGTAGTAGTTTGTTATACAGGAATAACGCACTTACGCATTGCATTCGAATGTTTAAATAAGAGCAATATGGCACCCGGTTCCCACGGCGGAAAATATCAGGATCAGTCGAGATAGACACGCGACAGTCTGTCAGAAACAGCAAGATACTGAGATACCTGCCTCTGAGATACCTATTGAGATACTTCTTACACTACCTACTTCGTATTGGCCCTTGGGGACAAATGGAACGCCCTACAAGGCTGCTTCGCAGGTATACCAGTACCACCTAGGTTAATTCGTCGCGAATGATCTCGATAGCGATGGGGTACTTTGTGGCTTGTTACCTCGAGTAAATGAGTGAGCCAATCAGTCAGAGCCGGATGGGATGGATATGTGGGTAGGATCGAGTGCACTACTCACCTATGCGACCCTATGGCCGGCCGGCCAGCCAGCATCGGTTCAAGTTTGAGAGGGACGAAGAGGGACGAAGAGGGACGAAATAGGTACAGTGGTAGGGACTGTAGCTACCGTAGTGGTATTTGTATGGGCCCCGTGATAGTAACCGGCCCCGCTAGCTCTCGCTTGGTGTAAGTGTGGAAACAGTGATGGGTGTGTCGGAGGGAGGCTCCTTCGCTTCGCGGTATCACTGTTGAATACATGTATTGTAGGCTGTAGGTACCTCGTTCGTGTAGCGGCCTGTAAGCAAGCAGGTACACTCACTACCTTACCCACCACTGCATACCTCCTCTTCATACACACCCCGGAATAGGTGTGTGCAAGGGGCTCCCTCAACTGAACTCAGCCAGCTCGCCCGCCAATGCCTCGAGTCTACAAAACCCTTTCTCACCCCCCACAACCCAAGGAGCCTCGTTCGAGATGTCACAGCACCATCATCCTTCAATCTCAGCTGGAGACGGTACATGGTTTGACCTCTATCCTGCACCCGGTTGATCGTTCCTGGTTGCTCGTCCCGTCAACAGACACCAACCAAGCCGTCAACCGAGTCGCCAACCGAGTCGCCCACCGAGTCGCCCATCAACGTCGTCAGCTGACACGCCAACTAACACGCCAACTAAGTCGCCAACCGAGTCGTCGAGGCCCTCATGTGGAAGAGCACGAGGGACGTCATGGATTCGGCATCACCAACCGCGAGCGCGTCGACCAATCGTGGCGGGCGACCGAAAGATTGGACAGAACCACGCACACGACGACTCGTCCGACTGTATGTCTACACGACGCTGCCCTTCCACAACATCCTCAGCCTTCTCGAAGAAGATGAGTTCAAGCCGGGGTACGTCCACCCGTCCACCCTCTCATTGCCCGTCGATGCCTCTTCTGACTGGCTCTCCGTGTCACAGAAAAGACGCCGCCAACAAGGTGAAGAACGGCGTGCTGGGGAATGACCCGAGATGGATTCGCCCCAAGGACGATGAAGAGGAGAGCGCTCGCATCCGTGGACTGGGTAACAGCCTCCGTGGTAGACGACACAAACAGGAAACTTCTCAAGACAGAAACGGTGCCGCCGCCGCCGAACACAGCACGACACCTGGGACTTTTCTCGACGATGGATCACTTGGTGGCACCACCTTTGTCCATTCGTATCGTTCTTCGACCGAGGTGTCACACTATCCGGATCCTGCGCCGTTTGCCTACCCGGGAACTACGCACAACGACACCTTTCCCACGATCCCTCATCGTTCCCCTTCCTCGCGTTTCACCAACTTCATCGGCCGACTCAACACATCTCGCCAGGACAGTGGTCTCACGGCGTCAACAGACATCAGTATCACTAGCGTTTTACGGGAAAAGCTCTCGTCCATTTCTCTCAAGAAGGCAAAGAGAGCCGTAAAAGTCTTGAAGAGGTATACATTTCCCAAAAATCTCGACACGCAACGCGCTTCCGATGCCCCGTCTGGCCTGTTCCAAGACCTCGATCTTCGGTCGCCTGCCGACGGCTTCGGTGACCCTTTCAACGCAACACATGCTGTTCCTGGCGATTTCTTAAATACCGAACTTTTTGCTCACCAGCAGCGGTGCGCTGCCGAATCTCAAGCGCATATAACCGGTGTTTGCTGGTGCAAGGTTGCCGACAAACTCTCCCAAACACGAGGCACCTGGAACTCCATATCTAACCCAAATTTTACAACGAGGGACGTTTTCGGGAATACCATGTTTCACTATCTTGCCGCAAAGGAGGGGGTTCAAGATCAACTCGTCTACCATGTCTGCCAGGCACTACGTGACCCAAGGATACCAGTTCACGAGCTGAACACAGCTGGCCAAACATTTCTTCTCGTCTTACATCGCTCCTGGTTTCAAGAAGGATCCAGATTGGACGAACTAGTTGAGACATTGCGAAGCGTAGATTTTGACATCTACGCAACCGACGTTTACGGTCGCAGTTTCTTTCATCTTCTGCGACTTTATAGGCCTCATTCTGCTCGATTCCCACACCGACCATCTGATATTTATCGTATGAATCGTCGGGATGCTTTTGGTATGAAGCCCATGGATTCACGATTCGCCTCCAACGCCGACTCTTCATCCTCTCGTGACCAGACGGCGCAAAGGCCTCGCACGGGAGCCCCAGCGGCTCCTATCAGGCCTATTACAAGGATCAACACGCAGACAGGAATGGCAGGGGATAAGCTTTCGGTCCATACGGATCTCCTAAAGGTCGTTGTCAGCGGCGTCGGAGTTGATGCTTTCTCCTCTCCAGACCCACACGCGGAAGACTCCCAGGGGCGGAATGCGTTTCACTGTCTCGCAGAGGTGGATCTTGGTCTCTCCCTTGGCACCCCACAGCAAGGCCCCCGAGGGCAGCTGAAGGATGATGCCAAAGGTGGTTCACCCGGACGGAACAAACGGAGACATAACGACTATGAGGAGGCCGAAACTCCCCGGACCGCCCCCGATAGTCGACGTCTAGAATATATCCGGGGTCTTGTCGATGCCAGAGCCGATGCCAACCACTACGACAAGCAGGGAAACACGCCACTCATGTCCTTTGTCATGCATAGTAGTGATGCTACGAAGTATGAGAAGGAAGAGAGCGAAATGGTCATTCGAGCTCTAGTCAAGGAGGCCGGCGCGAGATTGGAGTTGCGCAACCGTAACGGCGAAACCGCCCTTCATCTCGCTGCCCGGTACGGCAAGACGGTTGCCTTGCGCGTCTTGCTCGAACTCGGCGCCAGCCCTCATACTCGAAATGGTCAGGGGCTTGGCGTTCTCGAAGTCATTGATAACCTATACACTACGACAGAGTGCGATGACAAGAATAACGCACGATTCGAGGCTTCACGCGCCGTTTTAACGCGTACCGCCCACGGTGCAGTGCAAAGCCCAAGTCTCACTGATGAATGGGGCTTGAAATAAGATATCATCAGGAGATATTGATTTGGACAGTCCCTCTTCTGGGACTTGAATGGACCATTTTGGACATAGCTTGAAGCCATTTGTGTTCATGACTGTACGATGTACGATATGCGCGTTGACGGCGTCTTTGAGGTTACTAGGATAGGATACCCTGGGTATGGTTTATGGAGCCTGGCGTTTAAGGCTTCTAGTGTATCTGAACTGGCGCATAAGCCGCCTTTGAATTACAATACTACTTGACAGTAAATCACGATTTCTTCAAGACTTCAGCGGTGCAATCTTCGTCATGAAATCACCATGCCATGGCGTACTACAATTTAGGTAAGCAGGTGACTCTCACGCAGATCATAGCTCTCTTGTCGTCAACCCAGAAATGTCCTCCTCTTCCGAGGTTGTGCGAGAATACCCGCTGCGGTCCTGAGGCGGCGTCGGAGGAAGCCAGTGAAACGAGAAACCCGATCTTATGTGTTTCACACTATTGCCTTTTCCATGGGTATCACAAGGATGGGGGCTCAGAGCTATCTCGTGAGATGCCCAACAACTCCACTACCAGCATTTGTTGCGTCTAAGCCACTTTGGGAGGTTGATGGTCGGCTATAGGCGTGTATATCCAGCCAGCCCATTCATTCACGCATCCTTGTTCGGGATGAGAAAGGGTGATTGATTGATTGATGGGCGAGAGTCAGAGAGAGAAGAGAGAAGAGAGGAGAGAGAAAAGAGTGTGGTGAACCGGTCGCTAAATTTAGACATCGTGGAGTGTTGGTTAGGTAGTGTGTGCATACGCTCAGCTCACTTCAGCTCAGCTCAGCGCCTAATGCCTGACATCCCAGGCATTCCATTCCTTTTTCAGGCCATCACACAACCAGATCCGTCACTCAATCACCCACCCACTCAGTCACCCAGTCACTCAATCGCTTAACCACTCAATCACGCCGCTAGCCGCGTCTGCGCCCAGACCTCGATTAGTCTGGCGGCGTGGAGGGCCAGATCCTTGGCCTCGTGGGCCGTGGCCTCGTCGCCCGCGCGCTCGCGGAAGCGCTGGCCCCAGAACGCCCACCTGCGCGCCGTCAGGCCACTCTTCTCGCCCCCAACCTTCTCTCCCTCCTCACCCTCCTCCTTCACCTCCTTGTCCCACTCCTTCTCCCACAATCGGCCCCCACGCAGGGATCGCCGCTGACCCTCGTCGAGCCGGGGCTCGGGCTGCAGCGCCAGCGCCTGCACGAACGTCGCGCCCGCGTACTCGATGTACACGGCGGCCGTCATCAGGTCCTCGTCATCTGCTGTGTCATTTGAGCCTTCGTCTTTTCCTTTTTCTTTTTCTTTTTCCTCCTCGAGCGCGTCCCTGAGCATCCAGATGGCCGTCGTCTCTGAGCCCGGTGACACGCCGGCGTGCAGGAGGCGCGCGACGAAGGCGTGGAAGGAGACTCGCGCGCTGTGGTTCGTGGACGTTGACTTGGATGTGGTAGAGAACGCCGCGCTGTCTAGATGCTCTCGTATGGCTGCGCCGAGGAGGGGCAGGTCTGTCCACACGCGACTCTGCGAGGGGATTAGCGCGGGGTCAGGATTAGAGTCAGGGTCTGGGCCATCGAGATAGTGTAGGTAGCCTTAAGTGCTTAGACTATCTTAAGGTTCCCTCCCTCCCTCCCTCAACTTGAGGTAAGGTCAAGGATAAGTTGGGTTAGGATGAGTGAGGACAGTTTAGGATAGGTTGGGACAGGTTAGTTAGGATGACTTGGGATAGGTCAACATGCAGAAAACCGACCGACTGACCTCCCAGACCACGTCGCCCGTCTCCGGCACCAGCGCCAGCTCCCGCGCGAAGGCGGCGAGCCTGTCCTGCGCGGGGTGGTCGTGCGGGATCTGCGCCGCGACGTCGAACACGTCGTCCCAGAACCGCCAGAGGAACGCCTCGTCGACGTGAACTCCTTCGCCGCCGACGAGTCCCTGCGCGAACGAGAGCGCCGCGCGCGACGCCGGCGTCGTGCTCCCCGGCTGGATGTACTCGTTCAGCAAGCCGAAGAGGCCCCCCCGGGCCGGGTCCTCTCGGATCTGACGGAGTGTGATCGCTGACATTAAGAAAAAGGGCTCTTTTTCTTTCTCGTTTTCGTTTTCGTCTTCTTTTTCTCCTCCTCCTGCCTTGTCTTCTTCTTCTTCTTCTGCCTCTTCTTTTACTCGCTTCCCTTTTTCAACTTTGTCGTTTTCGGGTCCCCCCACGGATTCAAATGGGACCAGATAGATTCGTAAGTTAGATGTAGATGTAGATGATTTTTGTCGCCCGCGTTGGGAAAGAGCTGGCTTCTCGGATCGTGATATGTCGGCACCTACCTCTTATACAGCACTTGCACAGACGGTGGTGAGGGTATCGTTGGGACCTAATGTATGCGAGGAAGGCAGTAGTCACCGGCGAATGAGCCAGAGTTCACGAATATTTCGTTGCCTAAGGACAACAACATACACAGATAACCCCTCGCGATGAGGAATTACGTCACTGCCTGCACTAAATGGACAAAACTCCCGACCTACCTCCCTTAAATAGGCAGTCCAACTCGCTCAAGTTGCACCGCAACAAGCCAGAAAAGCACGTGGCATTCCGTAGAAATCGCATACGCTGCTCGTGGATGGGATAATCATTTCTCGTCGCATCGCCGTCGTCCTCCTGCCTTTCCCGGTTAGATTCGCTGCACTGTATCAATTGGAATCTCTAGAAGCCGCCGATACCTATGCTCTTCTTTTCATACCTTTACTCGATCTTTTACTAAAACCGGGCTCATACAATCAGATTTGATGATGAGATTCCAGTAATTATCCCAGTAGATACTGAAGCGATACAGTCCTAGCCTAGACGTTAATAGTGGCTAAGTGTCAATATCCCTAAATTATGACGGGCGCTGTACGAGCTACGGTCTCAGCATCAATGCGGGAGGTATTAATCCTCAACGATGCAATTATAGTAGCCTCGAATTCATGGAACAGATACACAAGACTGATCTGTGCTAGACACCTTTTCATTCTGAAATACCAACGTTTTCCTTCCCTTGCAACTGATCATGCCTCGCCTAGAATTATCAAACACAATACTCCAACATTTATTTCCCTTCCCATGCTCGTCTCGTCCAACTTCTCCATCCATCATTACACTTCATCTGCATCCTTCCGCGGGCGTGCCTTCTCCATTTCGCGACCTGTGCAGATATATCCCATGGGAGTATGCAGCACGTCGACAGTCTTGCGACGAAGAGCCAGCCACTCCAGGAGGAAGGCAGCAGGGTCCGCCGCGATCTTGTCCGGGTCATTGGCGAAATCTGTCCCCGCCCCTCTCACGTATTGCGCGACTGCTTCCCATTCACTCTCGTCGACATAAAGGCGCCCCGCGAGGATCCCGAGCTCGATCTTGATCTGTGTAGGGATGGCTCGGCCACTCGGCAACGCGGGGAGGGAATAGAACTCTAGGCGATTGAAATGAAGCATCGACTTCGTAACGGGTGCCGCGTAGGAAATCAAATGGATCCTCGGCTCGTCTCCCAGGATACGTAAGATACCCATCAAGTACTCCGCTTCTTCGGGGATGATTACGAGGGCCGTCTCGGTACCGGGAGACCAAACTATCCATTCGACGGGACGCTGGATCATAGTCAGCTCTTTTGCTCCATTGCCACGGACTGTGATTGTTGCTCACCAAGAAATTATTATCCTCACGCGAGCCCCGAGCGATTTCAACGGTCTTTGAAAATTCACTCGAGACGAACAGTTTCGACTTCGTCTCATGAACGCCAAACTGCTTGCCGATGGTTGTTTTCCCAACAAAGGCAAAGGCATGTTCGAAACCTGGTTTTCTAGGCTGCTGCGCCGACTCCAAAGCTTCGAGTCTCCCAGTTCGTGCAAACGCCACTATTTCTGGGTGCATTCCGGGAAACTCTAAGGCACTATATTTCTTCCGTTTCTGTACTTGCCGGACCTGTTCAACTTGGACTTCAACTTGTCTTTCTTGTTCCACCTCTTCGAGTGCGCCTGCTCGTATCCTACTATGCTGATCCTTGCTGGCTTCCACAAGTTTGTGCATAAATAAGCGCAGTTGAGGGGACACAAGGTCGTTCTCCAAGCTTATCGAAGACGTTTGCGAGGCAGGTCCATAGAGTTCGTTGAGAGTTTGGCGCTCCGGCCGTTTGAGAACGCGGAGAAGCTTCTGGCGCTCAGAGTGGTTCGTATTAGAATCCCCACGCTGCCAAATTGCATCCGTACGCCGACAGAAATCGATCCCTTGTGCTACGTAAAGTCCTTGTAGGTCCTCAACAGAGCGGCATGTCTGTTCTAGCAGCCATGAGGCGACGTGGGCGGAGTTTATTTTCTCTGAAACGTTTAGATGACAGAAGTCTCGAATACTTTGGTTCACTTCGGGTGGCCCGTAAAACGCGATACTCTGCGTCGTTCGAAGTTGTCGGAGGCGCATTGCAGCTGTTGTTTGTCCTTGTTAGCAATTTTCCTGCACGGGTATCCCATGAAAATCAAACCACAACAGGAAGCCTACCTTGAACCGTATGATCCTTCGTTAACTTCAGGGCCAATGTCACTATACCAGTCGGAGTCAGTAATTACTCTTTTGAGCAGCTCTAGTGCTCCCGAAACATACTCCCGAGACAACTTCGGGAGCTCCCATGCTACATGAATGGGAAGAAAATAGTTCCAAAAGTTACTCACCAGCTCCGCGGGCATGCGTAGGAAGACGTAAGTCGACGCCTCTGGTATGCCCTTCATCTAAAAAGACGTTACACTCCGCGAGATTTTCTGCGAAAGGGGTCGCTAGTAGAGGGACGTCCTCTTTTGCGTTGCTTCGGTAGTGAACCCAAGGCCTGTCACCGGGGCCAAAATATACGACCGCCTTACAGTCAGTGTCAACTTCCAACCAGGCATGAGCCAGTTGCTTGTTCTGCATCTCTGATATGTACGCGCCCACGTCGATGAGCACAGAAATACCTTTCGCTTTCAAGTCTATCAAAAACTCTCTCTCCGTCAACCGCTTGCCGTGCGTATTGGCTATGGTGTGAAAGTTACGGTTACGATCTTGCAGAAGATAGGAGAGAACTTCTGCACTTGTATGCTGCAGTTCCGGGAGATCGCGTTGACTGATCGTCAGGGGCAGCATGAGTCGATTGTCGTTGGTACCGCTGAAGCCCGAGGTTCGAGTCATCTGTGTACCCCCCTGCGAGCAAATGGGTATATCCCAAGAGCATGCCTGCAGCTTGACCTCAAATTGCCTGGCGTGCAATGGGAAAACAAAGTGATTGAGATAATGATTTATGACGATGCGATTCCATCTCAAGTGCTGCCACAGTTGCTCCATTTGCCCCTTATCATCAGAGTTAATCGCGTTCCAATGATGCAAATGTGGTGGCAACTCTGTGCATGAGGAAATCCACCCCTCGTACTGCGCAGCCGGGTCGTTTGATTGAAGGATGGTTTGCACGCCCTGTACCATCTGTGCCTGCGTCAAACCAGCATAGTAAAATGAGAGACAAGTGAACAGAATTGCCACGTCTGGGTGACCGTACTCAGCCTGTTCAGAAGGTTTCCCCTTGGCCTCATAAGGCACTGCAATCGGGTGACGGTCTGGATGCAGCCCATAGTGGACATTCCATCGCTTACCAAGGCACAGTACAATCATTTTATGCATTATGAGCCCGCGAAGGAGGAGAAGGGCATCGCGTGCTATACCCGGATTGGCAAACAGGTTCGCCGTGCGATTCAGAGCTTCTTCGCTTATCCTAGTCTCAGAGAGTACCGCCCGAATACTGCTTTGCTTATTTTTATATCGAGGATCAGCGAAGCGAAGAAGCGTAAGCCGTCCTAAACAGATATCATCTATGATGAGATTATTCAAGGCGTCCTCGGCATCGGTATTGAGGAACTGAACGGCTGGGAAATATGCTTCCTGTCGTATGGATGTAACCTGGATGCCCGTAGGGTGTTGGCTCTGTAGCTTCCGGAGGTGATGAGCAACCAGGTCAAATATCTCTTGGGTGATTTGCCAACGATATGGATGAAAGTCAAATGACATCTCTGGGCCGCTGGGGTAATTGAGTTGCGTCTTGACTGACAAGGTGAAATCACATTCGTCAAGCACGTCCCGACTGTGCGTGTCGAGCCACATTTGAAATGTGATCATCTGATCTGCCGTGGCCATCTTGGAATCAACGAACTTTTGCCATCCAAACAATTTGAAGGACAGCAGGTGTTCGGCACAAGTTAGCATGATGCTCCGGCCCTGTCGAGCGTTATGATGAAGATCAGCGTATAGGCTCAAAGTCTCCTTCCGGGTTGGCGTCTTTCGAGAGAAAGGGATGTGTTGGGTAAACCTTCCAACAAGGCCACCCAGTCGAGCTTGCATGGTCTGCGCGGTCTGCATCAAAAGTGCTTTGGGGACAACCACGCGCGCGAGATTTTGGCCATCTGCTAGAACAGCTTCAACCATAGGTATGATGCACGATGTTTTCCCTGCACACTTGTTAGTACCTAAAGGAGAAAAAGATATCATTAGCACTGTACTTGCCTTTACCCATACTTAGTTGAAGGATCCCATTGCCGAGTTTCGGGTCGATTATGGCCCAGGCAACAGCTACTTGCTCAGGTCGGATGAGAATATCGCTATCTATTTCCATCAGTAACCAATCCGGCACTTCGAGTGGTTCCCAGTTTTCATGGCCCACGTATCGCAACTCATCCCGCACGGCTTGGTCGTCCCCGCGAGAAAGTGCATGCTGAATCCGAACCAAATGCTGGACACGAGTAACTGATTTACCATAAGATATGATCGCTTCCTTCATGTCTGAGCCGAAGCGAAAGGTTGTTGTAGACCTTAGCAGCTTTAAGAGCTCTGTTGGGGTCGAAATCGGTCTCATGGCTCCAAGTCTCAGCCACACATCTCGACTATCATTGGCTGTGAAAGCTACAGCTATTGCATTCCAGATGTCTCTCATATGAGTTCGTGCTCGTGTGAGTGCTGTATCAACTACCGTACGCTCCGGGTTGGGAGCCGTCACTTCCGGTTCCCGTTGCTGGGCTGTCGTTTTAAAGGCTATCAAACTCTGCCGAAGATCTTTCGCATAGTGCTTGCGCAGGTCATTTCCAGATCTCCCAAAGTCCCGAATAATCCTTTCAAGCCGGGCCATCTCGGCCGTGGGGTGAGGTGAAAGGCGCGGGGATGCTAGATTGTGCAGTCTATGCGGGAAACCATCCACGATTGCTCCTAAACTGTTCTCGACTTCATTGAGGAGAACAGGCCCAGGCCCAGGTTTGTTAGTCCAATCTCGAGCTATATACTGGTAAGACAGAGAATACTGTTCTTTCATGATTTTCGGTTTCGTGGTTCTCCAGGGAAGGGGCGCAACGGTACCACTTTCATGGCATAGTGACATGAGAATGTTGTCCACCAGCATAGTATAGTTGCTTAACTCGACATTCGCATATCTCCGTTGCCATTCAGGCTTGACGTTTTCCCACGCCAAACTGACATCGATCAGAGATGATGAATGATTTCCATGGGATTCGTCAAATTCCGGGATCAGCATCTCAATCGTTACATCATTCGCTGACATGGGCCAAAATTGCTGAATATGTTCGGCCAGTCTGATGCCTTCTGCTTTGCACGCAGTTTCATGCTCTACCTCTGTACGCATGTTGTTGTCGGACAATAACACTTTGCCCTTCTTGTTTCTTCGTGGCTGAAATCTAGGGTAAGCTGGACTTATCAAGTCTTCGAGAAGACCAACGGAAGGTGGTTCACGAGATCGAAAATCCGCGAAATGCTGGTGCCGAGGCGGGGCCAAGGCTATGATTTTGTCAACCAGACAAGTCGCAGCTAGTGAATGAATAACATCCATGTTTGCGGTGTGATTAAAAGCCAACAATCCCAGACGAAATAGTACACTGGGCTTGCTCATCGTGTGACGGCAGAAATCGACGAGTTCACCCCAAACCTCACATATGGGATCTTCAATCTGTCTGATAAGAGGCTCTCTAGCAGACAGTGGTGCATCAGATTCCAGCGCAGAGAACCCGCCTATTAGTTTGTAGGATTGAAGTATACTTGTCAGAGTATTCTTCATGTTGAATTGAGCGCAATTCGAAACAATGGCACGAGCAATTCGATATACACGACGTGCCTCATCACCAGCCTCTCGGTCACGGGGGGTGTAGACATACTGAGGGCGCTCCAGATCAGATTCAACGTCAAGCAGTGGATCATAAAGTTGTCTTTGTAATCTACCACGGTGGCAGAGGTGGTCTGTTTCTGTTATTGATTGGAAACCCGAATCCGTAGTAAAAACCTGAAGATTATTGGATTTTTCCTTGATTGCTTCAATGAGAGGTCTGTATGCATCGCACTGGATTGAGGAAGTGAAGTTTGAATCCCATATAACTTTTTGTATCCGTTTGATATTCGGGGGGTAGTACTCTCGTGTAGGAACGAGTTTGGCGAATACTTCAAAAATTGTCTTTATTATTGCCCCAGCTAAAGGTGTCCAAGGCTGGGCGACTCCAGATTGTAGTATATCAAGTGCTTCGCTCGCGCCTGTTCTACCAGTCAAAGTATCGGGCAAGCAAAATGACGTGATGGCGTGATAGAGCGCTTTGGTATAGACAAGGCGAGGCTCAGGACTACATGATAACCGGCCCAGAAGAACATCAATTCTGAACCTGGCATAATGCGCGGCTCCCTGTACGCGGGCGTGAACGTGTGGACCATGACGACGAACCTGCAGTTCTCCAAGGGGGACAATTATGCTGCGGTTACCAGTCCTACTCTCTCGCAGCACGATTTTGCTGCGTAAACCGTACCAGGTGCCCGCGTCTTGGTTGGGATCAATCTCTGCGTTTAGCTGTTTGCACAGGAGGAGCTGACTATTGTTTACTGCAAAGTGCAAATCCAAATGTTTCAACTCGACTGTGAGCCTCCCCTTCGGGGGTTGAAACACAGTAAGCTTATCAGGTCCTTCAAAATCACGGAAAATGCCTGAAATTTGGGCAAAGATTGCCGACTGGGGGTCAACCAACTGACTTCCGCTTATTCCTCGAGTTGCCTTGCGAGTGGGAATATCAATAATCCAATCATTAAAACGGGTTCCCCAAAACGCAGATGTACTAGGTAAACCCCTTCGAATTTCAAGACATCGAGTATTGATATTAAGCCAGTGTCCGCAATTCTGAACTAATTCGGCCGGTAAGTCAAAGCTGTCCTTGCTGCTCAGCCTCGAACGAGGAACAAACTCCCAAGTTTCGTTTCCTCTTGACTTCGGGCTATATCCGATGGCACGAATAATAGCACGACCTTCACGCAGGCCAAAGTGCACTTCGTGTTCTCTATGAAGCCGGGCCAACCGGTGAGACATGCCAGCCAGATTAGAAGGATAGGTCAGGAGATGCTGATTCCCAAATATGAGACTTACAGCCTCATCGTTAGCTATGTCGAGTGGCAGCTTCGATCGCGGTTTGCCGTTCACCAAGAGATGGCCTTCAATAAAGTTGAAATGTAGCCTCTCCGGGTATTTGTCGGGGGTAGTAGCAACGATCCAACGACCATAAGGCTCAGGGAGAAAGGTCCATGACGAACTAGCCCTCTCAGCACCGTAGAATTTGTTTGAACGACCATGTAGGATCTCAGTCCCAACGGTAGCTGGATTAGCTTTCATTGAACCCTTTAGGTGAGTTTGTAAATGGTAAACCATTTTCGCATCCCGGAGAAGCATGGAGCGCAATGTGTCCGGGAGCTTCGTGATATCATGCAGGGTGTTCTCTTGTACAGCGATGGATGCCTTGATCCATGTTATTAGGTCTTCTTGGCTGAAGTGGTTTTCTGAACCGATGTATATCGCGAACGTTTCTCGACATAGCAAAGCAGCGTAAAGACCGTAAGTCGCAAATCTCTGAGCTGCAGCGGAATCCTCTGTCTCGTGAAATTTATCTCGTAGCTCAGATATCCAATTCAAGAGATATGTTCGCGCTGTTTCGAGGATGGCTTTGCCGAGAGAGTTTGTTGATAAGCGAGCGAGTCGCAAAGCGAGGGTAATCACGAGCTGCATCATGTTGTGTTCTCTCCAGTTAGTCCGAATCAAAGCAAGCATATCTTGCAGAATTTTGGTCAACCGAGTGGTGAAGACAGGGTATTTGAATATCTCGTGGACGATCCGGAGAGGCTCCGCAGGTAATCGGGGTCCTGCCTGTGAAGCAAGTTGGCAAAGGATTTGCGTTGTGTCTTCGTCGCTGAGGTTAAGATTGGGTGAGGACATTTCAACGAGAATATTTGGCCAGCGGCGCCTTTTTCCCGCAAGTAACTTTTGATGCGCCGAGAAGGCTTGAACCGGAACATCATTCGGGACCACAGCCTGATTGGCTTGGATTTCATATGATGTTGGCCCATCTACGGTAGCCGGCGGATGGAGCTTCTTCGGCAGTATGGATTGGAGGCAACGAGGAATTTGTATTCCACATAGATGTTCAAGCGTAAGGGGCTTGTCGAGATCATCGACCCAGAGCTTCAAAGTTGAATCATAGAGCCTAAAATTCGCGGCGAAGGGCAAGAGCACCTGTTTAAGCGGCGCCCGTCCCTGGCTGAACTTGTAGTGTGTCTTCTCAAAGCACTTGATCCTGGAGGCGAGAGAAAGACGGCCGGGTTCTGACTCTAAGAAGCGCTGCAGCGGTTTATGGTCTTGCAGGTGAATCTCGGGGTGCGCGCCTTTTGGTTGGTATGGATGTGCCAGGCTGCTTAGTATGTGCCACGTCGCAACCCGATAGGCAGACAACCACTTGGGTATTGCAAGCTCGAACACGACCGTCCTTCGTGCTGGGTTATTAGCCGGCAGGAATGCTTCTCGGATTGCAATCTTCATGCGTTGGCGCACTCTCCAATGCCAACATCTCGTACAGCCCTTGACAACACGCTGGTTTCCGTCCCAAGTACAGCGACAAGAATTCTTGGAAATTTCCTCCGTGTGCATGTCGTAGGTCTCGCACAAAGCAGCATGTTCTTTCTTCTTACGTTCGATTGCGGCATCACAGTCCGCCTGGATGCGACGTTCGAGCAACTGTAGAGACGGCGACTGTGCCATGTAGCGGAGAGCGAGGGAATCGCGGCTATGAGTTTTTAGTATGTTTCCGTGAATGCTTCTCGTATGACGCGCCGCCAAGTGCTCTTGTATATAGTGCAGTCGCTCCATTGCCTGCTTTGTGGGCAGCTGGAGTGTGTCCAGTAGCTCAGGCTGGAAAACAGGGGCATAGTCGGCCAGTAATGAGCAGGCGGCTATGGCGTTCTTGTCGAGTTCAACCCACAAGGTAAACGCAGCCAGCACCATTGCGCTATTCTGCTCCGGATTGGAGTTGTATGTCGAGCCTACGGTCTTGAACAGGTGATTGATCTGCTGCTCCAACTCGAGACAGCGATCCCTGGGAGTCTGCTGTGGACTCGGTATGCGACAGGCATCTTGCTCGATACTCTGCTCTAACGCAGCCAGCTCAAAGGCGGCGTCGGTGAATTGCTGGCTCTGTTGGATGCTCCGGTCGAGTGGAGTTGGGAGTGTGACGGGCCCGAGTGCAGACGAATGCAATGTCTTGTTGGAGAGGATGCCGTCCAGGAAAGGGCCGCTGTTTGGCAGTGTCAGCTGCAGTGACTCAGGCGGCGCACGATATGGAAGCCACGGAACCCGGCGAGTCGTGCTACTTTTAAACGAGTCCCACGCGGCTTCCACCTTGGCATTTGCAGCCTCTATCGAGCTTTTCACAAGACTGGAAGCTGCGGTGAGCCAGCTGTTGCATGTGACGTCTTTAGTGAGCATCGCCTTCTCGTGGTCCATCTCCAGCTTCGCCATTCGACGCGCTAGCTTCGTCCGCAGACAAACGACTTTATGTGGACTCAGGCTGCCCGCTGATTCATCAAGCAACTCTGCCAGGAGAATGGCCATCAGGAATTTATATCTAATCTGGCCATGTTTCGCCTTGACAGCAAAACATAGATGTCGCTGAGCTGCAACTCGTAAGATCAGCCAGAACGGAAGTCGTCGCCATGGAATGTTGGAGTTGGTCAAATTAACATCGTCTCGGATGTTTTTGCTTAACACGGGGACTTGGTATTGGCTTCCCATTGCCTCGAGGAGAGACATCAGCATCTTGGTGATCAGTGCTGGGTCGGTCGTATCTCGTATCTCGCCAATAGATACGCCAGCCTTTTGTGTTGAGGCTTGGAGACTGTGCAATGACTCCATACTAGCTTGCTCGAGGAAGGTAGCAAGGCTTTCTTGGAAAGACTCATCGGCAAAATCATCAGCACTGATATGAGCAGAGCGACCTGGAAAGTCCCACTTCATTGCACCACTGGCAGCAAGGACACGGTGACAAGGGGGTGATGCCTCAAATGATTCGAATACAACGCGATCCTCATCTTCCCTACTCATCTATGTCAGTCAAGGCATCCTTTGTAGAAATAGCATGGCAATGGGTAGGGTGTAGTGGGGTACGGGAGGCGTACTCCTTATGTCGGCGAACCAATAAACCTGCATTCTGTTCATTCAGGTACAAGATAAGCGACTTCCTATGATCCAGCTCTTTGAAGTGCTTGAGGAGACTGCTTCTTTCCAGCTGACCCCTGTTTAGTTCAAGACAAGTTTGAAGGGAATCCAGCAGGCTCTGATATTCTGTGCGCCAAGGTCCATCATCGGTAAGATCTATGGCAGTGTTGGTGGCATGGATCATCCGCATAAGAACATTGTGTGACACAGCATTGGTGTCGCTGTCCCCAGTCCCCGGAATCTTTGGTGGGAGAACCAGGTGGTTGAAAACCAACTCCAGCATATCTGGGCCAGGCCAATCTGGAGAAACCATTGCGGTAACAGGCCGCTGCCAATAAGTAAGCAGTATAAAAGCAGGCTGTATTATGGACAACAAAAGATACAGGTCCTAGAGACGAACGAAAGGACGTAAAAGAAGAGTTGCTGAGAACAACCAGGGAAGGGTGGGAAGTGAGTGGTAATAGAATGTGGTTTGGAGATGAGAGAGCTTGAGATGTGCTGAGGATAGAGGATACAGTTAACGCAGACTGGGTCAATAGTAGCAGAATTGCGCAAGCTGTAGAGGCGGGTAGAAGAAAGATGATGTTGGTGGTGTAGAAGGTAGTCGAGGTGCACAAGAAGGAAGGCCGGGTTGTTGTGGTATTTCAGGTGGTGTTGTAGCTAAGAAGGCAGCCGTTCCAACAGGTCACTTAAGACAGGTAACTCAAGAGGCTGCCTCTTGTAACTGGGAAACGCTGTAGGGCTTGTTCCTGTACACCAGAGAAACCAGATACCTAGGTAGACACATTGGAAGCTTCTCGAGTTAAAGTGTAAATCTAATGTGTTGCCTCCAATGTGGTTCGCACAGCTGAGCATTGGATGTTTGCTAAACTTAGTTCCTCTATGTCAACTTGTGTTAAGCGAGTAAACAAGAGTACTTCTTGCCCATCATTGCCGCCACGACAGAGTACCGGGCACTTAAGTATTTCCAATATATCACAATGTACCTTTTGTTTGTTGGTACTGTCAGTATGTATTATCACCATAATCTGTTTGAGTCTGTACCTCCCGTAATACTTTGACGCGTGTACCCAACCCAAGGCCAATCATGGCACATGTTGATACACGCTGCAAACGCACTGCCATAGGACTTGCTTTGTGAGACTGGCATCAATAGACACGTAGTGCGCCTGCGCATGCAACGGGAACTCGGATCTTGACGATTGAAACCCGGCGTGGTATCTGCCTATGCAGTTGCGTTGTTGGAAGTCCCCTGTTGCACGGTTGTACACAAACCATGTTGTCCATCCCCTCTCAATTCCAAACGAAGAACCCATGTTTAGAGGCTCGGCTTTCAAATCCTATGCATGTTAGAGGTGATAGCAAAGAACACTTGGTTGCAGAATGGCCCGCGATGGCTATGCCTTACGTGGGGTGGGATAACTGGTCATTTGAGATGAGTCTCTAGCTGTGTGTAATATCTCAGCGCATAATTCTTTTCTTTCTTTGAACGCGTCAAGCGTGTAGACTCAGGGGTATTGCGGCACAGAATAAAGCGCAAACCCTTATTGAACGCCCCTCTGCTGGTGCCACACATCTTTAACGGGTGCAACTACCTAGTACTAGTTGTTGAGCCCGAGGATCTGGTTCTTGACCAGCTTAGGCAATATTGTTGTGAAGTCTTGGCAGCAACTGTCGACAGTTTGGGGGTGCATAATGCCCGCAAAATTCAGTTATCTGCATGTACGTCTCCTCCACACTTCAGTACCGTAGGTACCTAAAGTACAAACAGAGCTACAAAGTACCGCTTACATGTGGGAACATTGGTACTTAGATACTTTACTTCGCCTAGAAGTTCTATTCAGCCCTATAATGTACCAACAGGTACCAGTAGCAACAAGGCTATCAAGAAGATACCTATAGGTACACAAGAGACTTGTCTTCAAATCAAAGTATCTGTACACGTTACCAGCCTTTCTGTAAAGCTTAGTACATGTACTACGTGTGCCTACTTAAGTACCTACATGTACAAAGGTCAGGCAAAGCTTAAATGGTACCTATGGGTATATTCTAATGGGTGGTAATGGTACGTATAAACGCCCACGCGGAAGTGTTGGTGGCCTCAAAGTTGCCTATTTACCAAATCTTACGGCAAGAAGTTTACATGATTACTTACCTAAGGTATGTATGTCAAGTAGGTAGATAGAAAGTAAAAAGCTTGAATTCTGTAACTAGTTCTCCTGGAACCATCTTTCCAATTAATCAATTGATTTTTTTTTCAGCTTGTTCAATCTTATACATTTACTTTGTAGAAGTGCATTTGACAGAGTAATCTGATCTCCAGATAGCTTGGTTTGGGCATCCTGCCCACTTCAGCCCCGGCCAGGAACTCAAACCGTGGCACAACCAACCACTGCCACGAACAAGGCCGGGAAAAGAGACCAACAGCAGGAGAGGAAGACCTTAGGTAGTATCGCAACTATGGCTAACAAGGCATATTGCAACTGAGCGCGTAGATGGCACAGCCACGCGGTTAGGCAAGCAGTCCGCAAAGTCAGTAAGTATTGGACACAAGTGCAGATATTCCTAACAGTGTGGGTTTCCGCTCAGCATCCTATGCGCGGCCACCGGACCAACAATACGATCCAGAGGCAAGACAAACCAGAAGGCGGTTCTTGCGAGGAGAGAAGAGCTAGCTCAGTGTATCAACCAACTGAAATGGAAAAACCTGTCAAATGGTGCAACTGTTGTACCGAACTACCTGACACACCCCCTGGGCAATCCTTCAAGCCTCGTTTAGCTTGGCACATTTATTGAGAACAAAGCTCCTACCTAGAGAAGGGAACAGCCAACAGCTGCGAGGCCGTCAAGACATGCACCGTACGCGAAATGAACGAGAGGTCATAGATTGTTTCCTTTCTCCAGAGGGTCTTAACCTTTGGCCTCTTCAGAGGCCACAACTCATCCAGATTATGCCCAAGAAGACACCACATCCCTCTGCAATGAGAGGGTCAAGTTATAGAATCTGCTGGACCTTGATCGGATACGATAGACTGACCGCGTATCTAGAGGATGGCAATTTGAGTTAATATTAATGAACAGTGCAAAAAGCTTCAGCGAAATACCTATCGAGCGTCTGCAATACTGTTGTAACAAATGCGCTAACCCTTATTTGGCCAACGCTTTCAGGGCACACGTTTACAGAGTCATCAGCAAGAATGTCAACTCATGAATTTCTCTATCTGAAAGGATTAAACTACTCAATGTGATTGTCATTTTTACGAGCAATATTGGTCACATTACAGGGATATTGTATGAGGGATGAAACACTGTTAATAAAGAGGCCGTTTATAGAAGAGGACTTTGAATATAGGTGCATTCTGATGGTTTGGCTACACAAAGGATGTGTTTATTTGGCCTTCGCTGTATTTAAGTCCACTCAACTCCCAAAATCTTCTCGTCTGCCTCTCTGCTAGCACAGCTTACACTCACAGCTTACACACACACATCAATTACCCTCAGCCTCAGACATTCCACTTACTGAAACATAACAAAGTCCCAAGACCAAGACAGCCTACACTGACTGCTATACATGATGATGGAGTCCTTCCTCTACGGCATGAGCTTGCACGTCACCGTGCACGTTGCGCCCGAGAATGCCGTCGCTTTCTTTGAAGCATTCATACCGGTGTTTGAGAAGGCAAAGGACGAGCCAGAGTGCATCTCCTTCGAGGTGTATCAGGACCCCGAGGACCCCGGAACGATAAGCTGGGTCGAGGACTGGACAAAGTCCCCCGACTGGTTTGCAAAGTTCCAGATCACCAAGGACTATTACAAGAGCTATCTCGAGACTACGGAGCCCATGTTCATCAAGCCACGAGAAGCTCGGTTCTTCAGGAAGCTCGGTCCCCATTACTTACTAAAGGTAACCCCTAGCCTCTCCAAGTGCTCGAGGGACCCATACTGCCCCGAATCTCCGTGAGATGATTCCAGCTACGTGTGCGGAAGCCCGCGTCGCTTCCACACCTAAGCCATTCCTTTAGACGCATATTTTAACTGGTGCTGGTCACCCCAAAAAAATTTACATTCTCAACCTTCTTCCAGAAAATCGTATCAATGCCGCTGTGAAACACTTGGAAGCGCTGTGATAAGTTAGTTGACGTTATGCTATAGACCATTCATTGTGACAGTGTAAAAGCGGTGTTAGAGAGAACCTTCTTCATATTTCTATAGAGCTGTCTACTTAAGAAGAAGAAACAGAGCAAAAAAGTGAGAAAGAGGGAAGCTCACCGACGACGTACACCAGGCTAGCGGTGGTAGGATTCAAAGCTAATCTCGATTTTCTGGCTACCAACGGAACTTGCCTCAACTAGAGCCGATCTCAAATTGAACCCGTCTTTAATAGAACCCATATATATAAGATGTGCCAATATTGACTGCAATCTAGAGCTGGTCGTGGGACGTCGAACCAACACTTGATTTTCTCTGGGACGCGGGGAACAGAGATGTGCTCGTCAATGTTGCTCACTGCGGGGTCCGAGGGGTGAACTGGCGGGGTGGAAGTCGGTCTCCGATCACGGTGATTGGAGAATTACATCCACATTTCCTGCGAACTTGAGAAATACCATATAAAGCCAGCAATCGAACACATGCTAGCGCTAATAGGATTTGGACCTATCCCCTTTTTCTCCGTCCGCACAACGAGATGCACCGACGACTTTTTGCGCGGAAATCACTACAGCAGTAGATCTACCTGACCCTATCAGGCAGATATACAATCTGATCGAATGGCAAGAGACCTGTCTGGCGCGATCGTAAAGTTGCAGCAACACGGTTGCTCTATGATTATTCTCGACCTATTGGAGTGCAGACGATCGACACCAGATAAGGCCGCGATCTCACCGACGGCATCAATCAGGGACTCGGTGTTTTTAAGAATTGCGTGCTACCCGCCGTGCTTGCGTCTTCTCCCCTACACACGGGACGATGTAACTACTAACAGTTAATGATGGCTCTAATCGCCAAGCTAAACCGGAGGCAGAGATGTCGGATTCGTTCGTGAATTATGTTGAATATAGTGGAGTAGATGGCATAAGAGGTTGGTCTCTCCAGTTACACAAGAAGAATAAGTGCAGTCTAACAGGCATCAGATATGTAGTCGAGTATATAAGGCCAAGAGGTGTTCGGTGTCATATACGGTATATTTGACAAATAAGATCAAGCCGTGGCGTAGGGTTTATCTCGTGACTAGACACTTCCTACCGCCAGCGATGAGGTTCCTTCTATTCGCTCTCGGCAGCGTCACCCCCGCGTTATGTTTTGGCCCCTGGCCGCCTCATAAACAGCGGCCGAATATCGTGTTCATAATCACCGATGACCAAGATCTTCATCTCGGATCCCTGAACTATCAACCTGTCGTACAGAGAGAATTGATTGAGAAAGGCACCACCTTCTCTCAGCACTACGTCACGATCGCGAAATGCTGTCCGAGCAGAGCCTCATTGTGGAGGGGACAGGCGGGTCATAACACCAACATTACCGAAGTCAGCGCGCCTGGGTAAGTCATTATAGTGGCAAGATAAGCACGATAGTTGTTGACAGTCGAGACAAGGGGCAACTATGACAAATGGTTGATATCCGGGCAGAACGAAGACTACCTCCCCCACTGGCTGACAGCCGCCGGATACAATGCCGAGTGTATGAATCTATTTCTCGATTTATCAACTAGTACTGACTCTAGCCTCCAGACATCGGCAAGATAATGAATGGCTATAATACAGGCAATTATGAACAAGCGCCAGGAGGTTGGACACACGTCCAAACTGCCGTATGCCACCCCAACCCTCTACCGTGCAGTCATGCATACTAATTGTCTTACATAGGTTGATCCGTACACCTATCAGTATAATAACGTAGTCTTGTCCCTCAATGGGCAGACGCCCATTTCGTATCCTGGATACCATCAGTCCGATGTTTATCGTGCCATGGCGTAAGTAGAGGGCCCCGAATCTCGCGCTGAATCAGGCAGATAACTAACACGATGTAAGCGTTGATCGAATTGAGAATTTGGCAGCTCAGCACAAACCCTTCTTTCTCGCGTTGGCTCCGACTACTCCCCACGTCGAGACGGGCGGCGGAAAGTGGCCCGTCCCTCCTGTTCGGTATGAGAATAGGTTTCCCGGCCTTAAAGCGCCCCGTGGGGTGAACTACAACCCACCCGACAGCTTCCAGCAACAGAAAGTGTCGTGGATCAAGAAACAGCCGCTCCTGGACCAGACCACTATCGACATTCAGGACGGGCTCTACCGTGCGCGAGCGCAGTCCCTGCTCGGTGTGGACGACATCGTCACAGATGTCATCGCCACGCTTGAGAAAAAGGGCATTCTCGACAACACATACATAATCTACACAAGTGATAATGGATGGCATATCGGGAACCACCGCGTCGCGGGAGGAAAGTCGCTTCATTACCGCGAGGACTCGAACGTGCCGTTCATTGTGCGCGGACCCGGCGTTCCGGCAAGGAGAACATCCAACCTGCCGGGGGCGCATCTCGATCTCGCACCAACGTTCCTCGAAATCGCGGGTCTGACCCCCGACCACAAGGCATACCCGCCTTTTCTCGACGGGCGCAGTCTGCTGGACAACTGGAAACATCCGGGGACAGAACCTACGCAGTGTCCCGTACACGGCGGCGGGCAAGAGGTGATCAACGTCGAGTACTGGGGCATAGGCGAGGAAGAGACCCCCTGGGGCGTCGTCGACCACCCTAACAACAGCTACAAGACGCTGCGCATCGTGCGGCCCGGCGGCGGAACGTACTTGTACTCGAAGTGGTGCACGGGCGAGGCCGAGCTGTACGACACGGCAAAGGACCCGGGCGAGCTGACGAATCTGGCGTTGACCGCGGACAAAGACGCGAAGACGGCCCGCCTCATCTCGCGCCTGAACGCTCTGCTACTCGCCGCGAAATCCTGCGCCACGGACACGTGCCGCAATCCGTGGGCGCTCCTGCAGCCGGAGCCCGAACGGCGCGCCGTCTACGTGCGGACGAACTTGACCATCACGTGTCTCGAGCAGGCGCTGGACCCGAAGTTCGACGACTTCTTCGCCTCGGTGCCCGAGGTGAGCTTTGAGAAGTGCATGAGGTACCAGTACCGTCCCAACGAGCTGCCTTACTGGCCCGAGGACGCCGGGCTGGGCGAGGCGTATCGCAAGCCGACGGACAACTACAAGAGCTCGAAGGGGTCGGGGACGAAGGTGGTGTCGACCGGCAAGTTCGGAACGTTTGCGCAGAGGTTTGCCACACTGAGGCAGATCTTGAAGACTGCGAAGAAGCTTACGCCGGAGCAGCTTGGTGAACAGTGATTATGGTAGTCTCCAGATTAGCAGATTTTGAAATCCTAGTTCAGGGGTGTCTACACTACCTAAGACGAAATAGCTCGCCTACCTACTCAGCTTGATTCCGTACGCTGTACTTCGTAGCTGTCACGCATCAGAACTGCAGCACTAAGTAGAAGGTTATCAGGTTGGACGCTTGAATCTCTACGAATATTCAAAGTAGGCCTGCCCAGGGTTTTTATTTTACCAGGTAAGGAGGTACTGTCAGATCAGAGTAGGTAATTGTTGACCGTAACCTACCTCTTACCTTAGGTACATTATTATTACTGTATATATCTAATTAAGTGCACCTTCGGCACCCCGGCCCGGGGACTTGGCGCTGCCGAGCTTAGCAGACATGATCGGCACGCCGTGTTGGCAGAGGCGGTCCCCGAAATGCTTGATCGAGAGCCTACCCGAGTACGTGCAAGGCGAAGCCTCTTCTGCGCAGGTCATTCTCAGCGTCCGGTCGGCGCTTTTAGTCACGAGTGCCGATGAGCACCGATAAACTACCCAGGGTCCAGCCATGCTTCACGGTCGTCAGTTGCAGCGCCGTTGCTGGCGCTCTTGATCTCCATTTTGGGATGTAAGCGTGTAATCAATTACATGGGCCGGGCCCTTTGGAGTTTCGCGCGTCGGGGAAGATGCGGCGGCGTTTAAATGACTTTACTAAAACCCAGGGTATCGGCAGCAATATAATATGTCGTCGTGCCCTAGGTCGCTGCGAAATATACCCCGGGCTAAGCTGGCGGATGGATGCGTTGCGTGATGGGTAATTAGTGATCCATTCAACAAGAAAGACATGAAAAAAAGAAAAGAAGAGGAGAGAAAGAGCAATGTCGTTGACCGGGACCGCCGGCAAATGGCAGCCCGGACACCGTACTTGGTCCCCGTGTTTTCACGTAGTGAAGCATTCCCACCCCCCCTTTCCACACAGTCGGTACGACGTCGCATGCGAAGCATAGCGTGAAGCCTAGCATATCTAGGCATTGTACTTCGTATCTCGACAAAGATAACTAAAATCCAATGAATCGAGGAATCGGGCGAGGCCAATTGGCTCCGATTGCTCCCCTTCAAGAGTCTGTCTACCTACTACACTAACTACCGGTTTCGGAAGTCTGGAGTGGATTCCACCCATCCCAAGGCGGAGGACGATATCAAGATCCATCCATCTTCTCCGCCGAGGAGGTGGAAACGGGGGAGCTACACTATAACGCTATGTCGCGTGGTCGTGCGTGGGTGCTGTCCCCCGCGACGACTATTAGGTACCCGTTTTCTACGTACTTAGTTACGAAGTATTTGGGCGCTATGCCAATGCTGGCGCCCCTGGCGACTCGCTCGCGGTTATTTTCAGATATACGTACTCCATACCTGTACAGACAGACGTGAATTGCCTACCTACACGACACATCTCGAGGAAATGAGTCTCCAGGCCATCGTACCTGTCTTAGCGTGCCACATGGTCGTCACGTTGACCCGGCGGAAATGTGTTCATGGTTCCTCTGGTGGTGTACTTCGTACCTCGTCCTAGGGCTGATTTGGAGCATTTATAAAGCGATGGATCTGACCCTAACCCATTTGGTAGATATCATTACTCGAGTAAATACCGTGAATCGAGGATCATCGCATTTTCTCACACTGGGCAACCAGGGGTCGAAGTCAGTATCCTTGCCTACACTAGGTAGTCTACTGTAGGTTACCATCGAGGTTGCGTAGATAGATAAGTCGGTAGTGTCTCCCCATTTAGGAGAGCTGGAGTTACGCGTGTTCAACGATGTAGATCATCCACTCAGATAGATAGTCTAGAGGTTGGAATCTCATTAGCGCTGGCATGTTAGTCGAGTCGTTCGTTTGTCTTTATCTACGGGTCGGACGGAATTGGGACCTTCAAAGCTTGGTTCTCTCCTTGGGTTCGCTCTAAGCCGAACGGACTTATTCGTAACACACTAGAATGAGAGAACAAAGTATGAGGACTTTCGGGACGTGTAAGACAATAACAACAACAACACACACTTACACCGATGTGATTGATTCACTTCAACCTCCAACCCGAGGGGATACACACATGTTCCTATATATGTTTCCACGAGGCAATGTCTTGTCCTATCATGCGAAGTATATAGTGCACTAGCATGATGTATGTATGTATGTATGTACGACGATGCAGGTACACTGCAGGTCCCCAGGTTAGCCCTCTTGATTTATAACTAACATGACAAGCTTTCGAACTTATCTCTGGTTCGGTTCGATCTATGCCGACCTTGTCTTAAACTATCCTCACTAACCGCGCCCCTCTCATTCCATCTGTTACCGTCAGTCAGCCCTCGTGATTATCCTCGGGGCGCTGAATAACCAGGTATACTGGCCAACATACAGATAGATAGCTCCATGTACTTCGTAGTGTCCACCCCGTATTCCGTAGGCCGGCCGTGAACCCTGCTGAGATGTTCCTCAGCAAGACAGCCACCTGCCAAATCAGTCCAAGCATCGGGAATAACAAAAACAGCTGATTATATAGAGTCCGGGGTCATCGCGTGTGTTATTGTTATTTTGGTTCTGTTTTTCCTCCTTCATCTCAGTTGATCACTCCGATCATCTTTCTCTTCTTCATCGAAACAAGTTGGAAGAAAAGAAGGGTCCCTAGTCCCGTCTGAAACCATGGAGCTGTTCCAAGCTTTCTTCTGGTTGTTCTGCTGCTGCTCCATCGGGCTTAACTCCTTGGCTTCCGCGCACACCCTCCCGTCTGGGCAGCGTATGCCAAGGCGGCTCCAATCTCTTGCGACTACCAGCGCGTCGGTATTGCCGAGAAACAAACGTCCTGCCTACTATTTCGACCAGCCTGTGAGTTTGATCAAAGAAAGCAACCATCTACCATTGCTCCATTGCCACAATGCTTTTGATTACCGCACCGAGTAAAACTGCATCCGGTGGACGCGACCATAATTACCAACGACTATACTAACCAACCCCTTCACAATGCTAGATCGACCACTTCCCGCATAACCCGCGCTATGTCCCTCATGCCAAGGGAACGTTCAAGCACCGCTATTTCGTGGAGACGTCTTATTACAAGCCTGGCGGGCCTGTCTTCCTCTATCTAGGAGGAGAGGGACCGATCGACAATGATTCGTGAGTCAATCTCTGTTCTGTTCAATGTGGCCGAAGTGATTTACCCAACTAACTCGTTGCGTCCCTCAGACATCTCGACGGCAGCTTGATAGAGCAGTTCATGAAGAGGTTCAATGGCATCGGCGTCGTGCTCGAGAACCGGTACTACGGCACGAGCGTGCCGTTCAACACGTCGACGACGGACGAGCTGGTGTACCTTGCGACGGAGCAGGTCATCGCCGACTTCGACCTCTTCGCCCGCGAGGTCAAGCTTCCCGGCGTCAAGAACGTCAACGCCCCCCACACGCCCTGGATCGTCTACGGCGGCAGTTACCCGGGCGCGCTGTCGGCGTTCACGGTCAAGACATACCCCAAGACTTTCTGGGCCGGCATCTCCAGCAGCGGCGTGATCCACGGCCAGGTCGAGTACCCGCAGTGGTACGACCCGATCCAGAAGCTGGCGCCGCAGGACTGCGTGGCCAGTATTAATGATATCGTAGACAAGATGGACTCGCTCGTGCAGTCCGGCAACGAGCCCGCTCTGCGACAGCTCAAGGCCATCTTCGGCCTCAGTGCGCTCGAGGACATCCGCGACTTCGCGCAGACCATCGCCTTCCCCGTCGGCGGACCCTTCTACTACCCGACGAGCACGTGGCAGGAGATCAACTGGAACCCGGCCTACGGGCACCAGGACTTCTTCCAGTTCTGCGACAACGTGACCGACGCCGACGTCGTGCCCGCGCGCGCCGCCGTCGACCGCTCCCTGGCCAGGTACACGGGCGGCCAGCCCTGGAAGAACCTGGGCAACTACGCCGCCTACATCAAGCGCGTCGTCCTCCCGCTCTGCGCCAGCGGCGACTTCAACAGCCCCGAGTGCTTCGGCACCCAGCACCCGTCCTGGTGGGCCAACACCACTAACGGCGCCGAGCGCAGCTACCTCTACACCACCTGCACCGAGTTTGGTGGGTATCAGGCCGCCTACCCGCACGGCAAGAAGTCACTGCTCTCCCGCGTCATCGACAAGCACTACACCCAGCAGTGGTGCAACTGGGCCTTCCCGAAGGGTAAGAAGAATTGCCCCTTTCTCCCTCCCTTCCTCCCTCTCCCCCTCCCTCTCTCTCCCCCTCCCCTATCTCTAATAGCAAACACGCTCATATACATGCCTTCAAAAACTAACCCTCTCCCCTACTCCCACAGGCAAATACCACTCGATCCCGTCCTCGCCGGACCTCGACCGGTGGAACGGCTACGGCGACTTCGGCTTCTACGCCGACCGGCTCCTCTTCGTCGACGGCAGCGCCGACCCCTGGAAGGACCTCTGCTACCACTCGGACCTGGCCCCCGCGCGCACCTCGTGGGACGCCCAGCAGCAGCACCTGATCAACGGCGCCGGCCACGTCTGGGACCTCCGCGCCCTCGAGGACATCGAGGCCGAGCCCCAGTTCATCCGCGCCACCACCAAGCTCGAGATCCGCACCGTCGAGGTCTGGCTCCAGGAGTTCAGGGCTAAGAAGTCCACCTCGTAGCTTGTTTTATTTCCCTAGTCGTGCTTCATCTTGAGGATATATTCTTGAGCGTGTTTCTAGCGGCTGATGATTAGACGCCCTTAGAGATAGATTAGCATATAAATATATATACTTATATACTACTTCTTGAGAGCTACGAAGTATGCTCATCGTAGAACGAGAATTCATCGTAACCTCGTCAGTGTGTGACTTGGTTATAGCGTGAAAGATTGCCCTTCGTGAACCAAGAGTGGTATTCCATTCAGCTATGTACTTTGTGGGCTGAGATGTAAATGTCTAGTCCCATTTTTATCAAAATTATTTACATTCAGGTTTTAGTATTTATCTTCACTATTCACCTAGTCGCCATGGAAACCCCGTCTCCCGCCGGCGCGACGGTCTGCTCTAAGAGCGGCAGGTGTCTCCTGGCCTCGTGCCTCGCCATCTGCTGCAATAGGTTGTCGATGACGACCAACGCGGCCATGGCCTCGACGATTCTGCTGGCGAGTTAGCATAGCAATCTAGTACTTGCTCAAACGTTCGACGGACGAAAACGAGATCGGGAAGACGGGATCAGGAAACCAGGAAACTCACGGAATAGCTCTGGGGACCACGCAGGGATCGTGGCGTCCCTTGGCCGCCAGTATACCCTCCGACTCGCCATCATACGTAGCCGTGGTCTGTTCCTGGCTGATCGTCGCGGGGGGCTTGAAGGCTACCCGGAAGTAGATGGGCGCACCGTTGGAGATGCCGCCCTGGATACCGCCGGAGTTATTCGTCTTGGTGGTCAGCTTCGGCCGGGGCACGCCGTTCCTCGCCGCGCCGTAGTCCGCCGCGCCCGCGGGGGCGTCCGGGGCCCGGATGAAGGGGTCGTTGTGGATGGAGCCGGGCACCTCGCAGCCGCCGAAGCCGGAGCCGATCTCGAAGCCCTTCGTGGCGGGTATGCTGAGCATGGCGTGGGCGAGCTCCGCCTCTAGCTTGTCGAAGCAGGGTTCGCCGAGGCCGCTCGGCACGTTCCTGATGACGCAGGTGACGGTGCCCCCTATGCTGTCGTGCGCGTCCCGGAATTTGGCGATGTATTCCTCCATCTTCCTCGAGGCCTGCTCGTCCGGACACCGCACGGGCAGGAACTTGTCGACGGTGGCTCGATCGACGGTCTGGAGGAGGTCTATGAAGGCCGGGTTCTGGCTCGGCGTCGGGAACTCTGGCGTCGGGGGGAACATGTGGATGGCGCCGACGGAGGTGACGAAGGCCGTGATCTCGATGCCGTATGCCAGCTTCAGGTACTTCTCTGCGATGGCGCCGGCGGCTACGCGGCCAATGGTCTCACGCGCCGAGCTACGACCGCCACCGCTGCTCGCCTTGACGCCGTATTTCTCGAGGTACGTCCAATCGGCGTGGCTCGGTCGAGGGTACAGGTCCATCGTCTTGTTGCCGTAGTCCTTGGGTCTCTGATCCTCGTTCAGGACGATCAGGCCGATGGGGGTTCCCAGCGTCACGCCGAATTCGGTACCGGACTGGATCACCACGCGATCTTTCTCGTTTCGGGGGGTCGTTATGGCGCTCTGGCCGGGTCTTCGACGGGTCATCTGGGGCTGGATATCGTCTTCAGTAAGCTGCATGCCGGGTGGGCAGCCGTCGACGATACAGCCGACGGAACGGCAGTGGGATTCGCCATAGCTGACATAAATCTTGTTAGATGCTACCGTGCATAGACTGAATTGAGGTGCCACATAGGTTGTGGTCGTGTAGTAACAGAACATACGTGGTGACCCGGAAAGCTTTCCCAAAGGTCGACATTGCCGCTGACGTTGGATTGTATAGTAGGAGAGTGATGGACTAGATGATAAGATGTGAGGCTAATCGAATTGAGCCTCGATCATCAATTGTGTCTGTTCTTTGGGGGAGGAAGAATAG
The DNA here is from genome assembly GCA_022578495.1 of Nemania sp. NC0429. NCBI lineage: Eukaryota > Fungi > Ascomycota > Sordariomycetes > Xylariales > Xylariaceae > Nemania > Nemania sp. NC0429. Next base: position 634,933 of record MU392159.1, on the reverse strand, counting down.
TAGAATAGGGATCTGGGAGTAAGATGCAAACCAGAGTGTGTTATCGTGAGTCAAGAAACAGCTAAAGTTACCTATAATTTTTGGGTGACAACAGTGTTATAGTGGGGTCCCCTCCGAACCGGAGCCCTGTGGTAAGTCTCCGCCTCTCAGCAACTACCTCCATTTGGGTCCTGTTTCAATTATGAAATCTCAGTACATATCTACACAAAAGAGGAGGACCGAACATATTTGGTTTAGGTTTTCTGTTCATTCATGTATTTTATTTTTCTTGTATATAAAATTATGGTCATTCCTCATTGCTCTGGTAATGGTTAAAGATGTGCAATGAATGGCACAAATTCTGGTTGACACAAGTGGTAGGTAAGTTAAGTAGGTACCCATAAATACGCATTTGATAGGCGCAGACAACAACTTCGTTTCATCAACCTCACTTACACATTTTCACTCACTCACTCACCTACTCAGCTACTCACTCGCTGGCTCAACTCATTTGTTCATTCATTTGCCTCAACATCAACTAAGAGTTATAATATCAATACAGAAAATAAATAACAAAGCTCAAAAGATGATGCTTTTACTCCTCTCAAAACCCAACCATAAAACCACACCTTAGTATAAAAAGAGAAACAAGCAAACCCTCAACCAATCCTCCAATCCAATGTCCCTAAGAACCCTCACCATCCGCCTCCCAGCGACCCATCCCCATCCCCATCCCATCACCAATCTCCTCTTCACAATCGCAGCAGCAAGACCCCAACCACAACAACAACGACGGCTTCAACGCCATCAGAAGCAGACAACCCGCCTCTTCTCCGCCTCAGCTGTCTCGGACCCCTCAAATCTAGTCCAGGTCTACGTATCGCGGAGCACGGATCCGTACCTGAACCTCTCGGTCGAGCACTTCCTGCTCCGGCGGTCCCACCCGGACTCGGTTGTCCTCCTGCTCTACGCGAACCGCCCCTGCGTCGTCATCGGGCGGAACCAGAATCCCTGGGTCGAGGTGAACCTGGGCCTGGTCAACCGGCGGGGCATCCTACGTCGTCTGCGCCCCGGGTCCGGGGCAGTAGTGGAAAGTGAGAGTGAGAGTGGGAGTGAGATTCAAGATGAGACTCGAGATCGAAGTCGGGGTGATGAGGACGGTAACGATGACGTCCTCCTCGTGCGAAGACGTTCGGGCGGCGGCACAGTCTTCCACGACGCGGGCAACGTGAACTACAGCGTCATCTGCCCGCCCGCCGCCTTCGACCGCGACAAGCACGCCGAGATGGTCGTCCGCGCCCTGCGCCGACTGATCAAGCTTCCTCACGCCGCTGTGCGCGTCAACGAGCGTCACGACATCGTGCTCGACATATCCCCATCATTATCTTCTTCTTCGACATCGGCTTTATCATCATCTTCATCTTCATCTTCATCATTACGTACCGCTGCCATAGACATAGACCTAGACACAGACACAAACACAGGCATGACTGCAGAAGCAGGCCAGGCAACAAACCTAACAGACATCAAGACCTTCAAGATCTCCGGCTCAGCCTACAAGCTGACGCGCACGCGCTCCCTGCACCACGGCACCTGCCTCCTCTCCTCCCCCCACCTCCCCATCCTGGGCCGTCTCCTCCGCTCGCCCGCGGCCCCCTACATCAAGGCGCGCGGCGTCGAGAGCGTGCGCTCGCCCGTCCGCAACGTGGGCGGCAAAAACAACATCATCTCGCCCATCGCCTTCGAGGACGCCGTCATCGATGAGTTCCGGGCCATGTACCTATCTACATCCCCATCCCCATCCCCATCTCAGACCCAAGCCCAAGCCCAGGCCAAGACCGTCGTCCTATCCGCCGACCTAGTAGAGGCCATCCCCGAGGTGCGCGCCGGCGTCGCCGAGCTGCGCTCGCTCGACTGGATCTACGCGCAGACGCCGCAGTTCGTCTTCTCCTCGCACCCGACGGCCGACGACCCCCGGCCGCGCCCCGACCCGCCCGCTGATCTGCCGGCCTCGTTCTTCCCGACTGCTCCGAGTTCAGGCCCCCCAAGTTTAGGTTCTTGTTCGGATTCAGGTCTAGGTCTCGCGGGGTCCCCCCCCGCAGATGTGACGAGTCCGCCCGGCGGCGGCGGTCTGCAGATGACCGTGCGCCACGGGCAGATCACCGAGGTGCTCGTCCCCGCCGCGAGTGGAACCGCTGGCAGTACCGGCGGCGATGACGGTAACGGTAACAGCGCCGGCCTAGTCACCTCCCTCAAGGGCCTGCATCTCCATCGCGTCGACGACTGGCGCGCACACGTCGGGAGCGGGAACGAGAGCGTCGGACGCTGGCTGAATCGGCTTTTCGGCGTCGGTGGCTAGGGTATGCAGAGTAGGGTAGGGGGTCTATGGGCACAAAAGAGAGATATGGAATCTATTGAATAGAATAGAAGGGACCCCGAGGAGATTTGTATATTGAAATCTTCTGTATCATATTTATTTGAAAAGGCCGAAAAGATAACACCCCGTAGCACTATTACCTCACTACTCCTCCCCGCGGACATCGGCATATCACAGCACAATAGAATGGATATATAGATCAGTTAGTAGGTATAGAGATAAAATAGATAGATAGATACCCCCCCTCTCGCGGCCACTTTCAACTAACTGCATCGTGCGTGATTGTGGCCGAATAAATCACTTATTTACTTATTCTATTCTCATTCTAACATGCTCGTGCCCATCACGCCCTGGCCAAACCACTGCGCCACCGTCTTGAAGCGCTCGTCGCTCTTGCTCAGCGCGTCCTGGAAGAGGTCGTGGCGCTCGGCCCGCTCCTCCTGCCCGCGCTTCATGGCCCTCACGGCGGCGTTGTTCGGCGCGCAGACCGGACATTCCGTCTTGTCGCCCCCTCCGTCGCCGCCGTCTCCGGCGGAGCTGTTATCGATCTTGAGGCACCGTTGGTGAAAGCTGTGCTTGCACAGGAAGTGCACGACGGGCAGGTCGAGCGGGGCGCCGCATCCCGGACACCTCTGGGCTTGGAAGACGGCTGGTTTCGTCCCGAGCTCCGCGATCTCGACACGCTTTTCTTCCGTCTCTTTTCGAAAGGAATTGATCTGCCGCTTGTTGGTGGCGATCTCGCGTCGTTCGCGCGTGATGGTCTCGTGTAGATACGGCTTGATCATCCCCATGGTGGCGACGGGGTTGGACCCTAGCGTCTGGATTACTTGCAGCGGTGCCATGAGACCGTCGGCGTCAATTTTTTTCAATACGTCTGCCAGCTCCTCGGGCCCCGCCTCGTCCAGGATGCGCGGGTCTGATGTGAAATAGGCGAGCGCAGCGGGATAGAGTTGGGGCTCCCGCGGTCCGTATTTCCGTAGAGCTTTAATGGCCCCTCTCGTATCTTTGGCCGAGGTGTAGGACCGGAAGATGTCAAATAAAAGGCCAGACTGCTCTTTCACGAGTGTCGTACCATCATGGAAATCGGAAAGATGGGACAAGAGTAGCACGTTGGAATTTTCGATGGGTAAATCGTGTCCCTCTATAAGCTTCTTTGCTTTGAGCTCCCATTCTTCTTTTTGTACACCTTTCCCATCTTTCGCTTTGTGGAGGTACATCTCAAATAGGGTCGTATAGATATCCGCCGTATCCCCTTCTCCGAGGGAATCGGCTTTAAGACATGCTTCTAGAAACACGATAAACTGGTCGGGATGGTCAATGAAGGAGGAAAATGCAGAACGAGGCGGTGGCGGGGTATATTTTAAAACATGATCATCGTCCTGCTCGACATCCGAGGTCTCGGGTCCGACTGTGGGTTGGCCATCCCCGTTGGTAGCTGGGGAAGAAATGGCAGAGGTACCCATGTACGGCAGAGGCAGCAAGCTCGTAAGGTTTTGAACGGCATTTGCAGCTCCGGCTGCTAAACGGTTTCCTGAGGAGACAGGTACTGCTTCTATAGGTGCATAGTGCATCTTCGGTTTGTATTTGCCCGTATAATAATCGATGAAAAACTCAGCTGTACTATTAGGGCAATGCTCCAATAGTACCCTGGCATACTTCATCAAGGAAGAGTAGGCCTACAGGGGGTCAGTCATTACATATGCCAATAGACTTGGGTGACCAACCGTTTCAGCATCAAGATGCCAGATAAAGTCGAGCGCTTCGGAATAACGCTTGGAGTCTTCGATCAAAATGTCTACGACTAGTTCACTCTCACCGTGCTTTGTCGCGAGATATGCTGCTTGTTCGAAATAGCCTCCTTGTCTACACATAGTGATGGCTGTTTCCAAGTCAAACTTTAGATCCCCTTCGGACCTGATGAATTTCTCGAGCTTCTCAACATCCTTCAGTTTTGCATAGCAATTGAGCAGCAGGGTGGTATGATCTGCCGTGGCTCTGTGATGCTGGTGCAGCTCCTCGAGATATTCGATGAGATTATGTATCCTTTGCGTATCAAGAAACTCAAACATTGTTAGGAGTAAACAACAAATACAGGCAGGAAAAACATACCTTGCGAATCACCTGAGAAGGCTCCGTGTTATCAATGGCTTTGATATATTGGCCCATGGCGCTGTCATAATCCCCTTTTTGGTACAAATGATCACCGTATTTCCTATATATAATGTTTTGTTGTTGCACGTCCATGCCAGATTTCTGAGCAAGGTTAAGGGCAAGGGGAAACAGGTTTCGTTGATACAGCAGCTCAAGCCTCTGTTGTAGTGACTTTTCGTGGTACCTGTTGATCTATTTCTCGTCAGCACAGGTGGAGTAACAGATTGTAGGACTGGTCCGTACTTTGCCGTCTTGGGTCAAGATGAAGAGGTCGCCCCAAATCTGAAAGAGTGCCTTCACGGGTGAGATGAGCGTTTCCGAGTGGGCAACTATTTGTAATTGCGGATCAATCATGGTGAAAGTCGCAGCGTTGAATAATGATTCTGTATTTGTGCCTCCGAACCGCCCCCGCAGATTACCTGGCGCGCCGTTACTTGAAGACTGCGGTGGCGAAACGAGCGCGACGTAATCTTCGAAGGTCGACACAAGTGTGGTAGCGCCTTCATTGGCAAAGCAGAGCCCTCTGCCATCAACAGTATAGTAATAGACGGCATCTTCCCGGACAACGATGATATCTCCAGCTTTCTTATTGACAGTCATACACCCCGCGGCACACCCCGCGTCTTCAATGGTTCGTGGCGGTTGCCCGTGGCCTCTTGCCGATATGGCGAGCTTCAAGAGCTTCGAGGTGGTGGCAACGAACAGTGTGGGAAGCTTGGGATCTGACACGAATTCGATGCCGGTTATGGGCTCCTCGGACTCGTATACGACTCTCTGCTTGGTGCCTCGGTCATGAATCAAGTCGCCTCGTATCACGGTAACCGCGCCATTTGCGAAGCCGACTGCGAGCTGGGAGAGGTCGTCGAGGGCGGTGAAGGCGGATATCTATGAGAACTATCATGAGCACACGTGAGACTTAAAGGCGAACAAGCACACCTACTGGAAATTGCTTATGGCCGTTGTTGATGTTGATGGTGCTCAGACAGGTCGGCAGCCCCGTCCTCTTCACCGGCTTGTCGAGCGCCCAGACCTTGAGCACCGGTTCGCTGCTCAAGTCCTCCTGTTCAGTGTCAGCACCTCCGACACCACGACAACAGCGGGGCGAGGCAGAATGATGCCTACCGAAACGGTAACCAGCAAGCTCGTGCCCTCGACCTGGAGCATGTGCGTGATGCGCCCCGTCTCGTGGGCGTGGAAACTCCGGACGACCTTCCAGCTCGGGCCGATGATGCGCACGTAGCCATTGTCGCTGCCGAGGAACAGGCTCTCGGAGCCGGAGCACACGCTGGAGATCTCGTTGTTCTCGAAGAAGGATCGCGTCTCGTCGTCGCCGAGCCTGACCTGGCTGACCTCGAAGAAGTCGAATGCTTTCCACTGGGGGGAAGACAGGTCAGCTGTGTATCGGGGCTAGGGCGTCGTCAGAGTGATTTCGAGATGCTACATACCAGAAGCAGAGCCATGGCGCATGCTCAAGTTTACGCGACAGCTCTATGGCTCTATGTGGGCATTTTGTCAGTGCTCTGTTGTTAATGGTTAATGGAGAGCTGCCTGCGTCTGGAGCTTCATGTACGATGAGAGGTACCCACGTACAGACGGTCCACCTGAACGTCACCGCATGGCGCTAACTTATTGTGGAGCTGCAGAATCCCTAACCCCTTCTACCTTAGTGTACGTACTCTCCTTAAACGGAAGCCAATCAGAATTAAAGACGACGAGACTGTCCAGAATCGAATTCATGTCTTGGGTATCTTGGTACATGTCTATTATACAGGAATACTCAGGTAATACACATATATATAAGAAATATCGTAGATCGGCCTCTTCTCCCGTGGTCACTTACTTGTCCGCCCTATGACATTCCATCTCCTGAATGCCCGCCCAAAAGTTTCGGCTGATGCCACCTTGCGACAGGCGTCAGCCGTTTCATCGCCCAGATCGACCAGCGGTGCCATCGACGGCCGGCCATGGGCGCACTGGAAAGGGAACGCGCACTCGGCCAGCCGCTTCACTAGATCCGCGCATTCGTCACGAGATAGGGGGTCGTTGAACATGATCGAGCTGCGACACGCCCTCGAGTTGATCATGTCCAGGATCCCTTGGGGGCATCCGTGGAACCTGGTGATCCAGTGCGGCGTGGTAGCGTCCCCGTCTTGAGTACCGGCGTCTTTCTCGAAATTCACGTGACGACTGTGCGCTTCGATCTTCCAAGTCTCTTGCCTGAGGAGCTCGATGAGGAGACGCGGCTCGAGCCGACATCGCTCCGCTATACTGGGCGGCAATTTCGTCACTTCGATCTGTCTGGGACCGGCAGTTCCGGTCAAGTATATCGGCATAGCGTGGTAATAAATTCCCCAGTGAGCGAAGTGTGTTATTGTGCCCTCCAGTTGCGTCGCCTCTCTAACTGATATATCAAATTTCAATGGCTGCTCCAGCGGCTCTGTGCGGGCTATGTAAGCTGTCGACGTTTCATTATCCATACTCTCAAAGTAGCTTTCCATCAGCGACTCAACTCTGCATCTTTCGTCTGCAGCGTGCTGGTCGATAATGAGTAAGAGGGACGCGGTCGGCTGCGGTTCTCTGATTTTAGAGGTAGACGGATCGGCCAAAACCTTGGCAAAAATGAATTTTCGATCAACCTGTGCAATGATCTCGGCACTCCGCAATGCTGCCTTGGATACTCGGCCTTGGATAGGTGGTCCTGCTTCGGAAGGGCCTTGAAGCCAAGTGCCGTATCGAAATGGTTGCACCAGCCGGCTTGGGTTATTATCTTCGCTCAAGGCACTAGGAATCTGTGGCTCTGTGGTCTTGAAAATGGGATTTTCCCAGGATGATAGTAGCTCGCCTAGCCACGCACTACGATTCACATTCGAGGCCGGCCTCCGACATAACCGAACTCGTTCGCCTTGTTTTAGATCCGCTGTTTCGCACTCATCTCTTGCGCAGCATTTGGGTGATTTTATAATGAATCCAGTTGTGGGGTCAATCAGTAAAGTTTCTTTCGTGAGGGGATTTGTCCACCTAATATCTTCCGTAGAAGGTTGCCTTTCTACCCCCACATATCGATGGCTCTGGTCGAGCGCAGGAGTCTGGAGGTTTGCTGTAGAAAACGGTGCCCGCAGCAAGCTTCCATTTTCTCCAAACAGAGGGGAGGTAGATTCAGAGTTGTTTTTGATGAGATCTGGAGTTATTACATCAAAGGGCGTGGGAGCCTGGCATCCTCCATCCGTGGACTGAGCGTCAACCACTTTGTTACCTGTAACCTGGTGGGGTGATCCGGATTTGATTCGAGACCAATGATCGAATGGGGATTCTGGTCGTGAGCGCGAGCCATGATCGCGACGAACACTCAGTCGCGTCGTGGCTAGATCCCCAACAAGCTGTTTGTTCCGAGATTCAGTTGTTGAATTTGATCTTATATCGGACTTGCTCGACAGATTCGGAGTCGTCCTGGGTACATCCGTCTTGAGCTTTTTGCTAGCATCGTCCGCTTTCGCATTCCTGGTCCGTTTCGGGCGAAAATAGTACTTCTTCAAGAACTCGTAGGTAACTGCCTTCAGTATGTCTACTATCGAGGCCAGGTTGTGGCACTGCTCATTCAGGATCTCATCCATTTCCTTAGATGGTATAGGATTCGTGCGCCCGCAAGTCTGGATTTTGATGTAGAACATTGGCCAGCGATCTATGCCTTTTCGACCCTTCAGTTCTTGGGCAGTAAAGCCGTCTCGGCTCTGATGAGTGTATTCTTCGCCCCCGTCACATTCATTGCTTGCGGCGTTACTTGGTTCTTCTTCGACGCCAAAACTCGAATTTGAGAATATTCGGTTGATTTCCTCGTATAGAATATTCGTCGAGCCATACCCGTTTGACACTGGGTGAATCCCGATGCTGATGAACTGGGTACGCTTGGTCGCGACGGGGTGCAATGACACGACACCAGTAACCGACAGACCGCCAGCTGTGGCCTTCAGCGGAACCCAATCCTCTGGCTTGTTGTTATCGGAAAGCTGAGTTTGATACAAAATCTTGCACACTGTTGTTGCGAGATCGACCCCAAATTTCTCGCCATTTTGATTTGTCTGATTATTACGGACCGAGAACGTCCACCGGTTCGAAACCTCTCTGACCGACACAGAAACACACCGGTCCCATGCGAGTATCAAGGCGACGATGTCCCGTTTGAGAAGCTCCCAGTGCTTAAAATGTATGCCCCTCTCCACCTCAATGGCCCTCTGCTTTACCCTGACTGGCATTGAGCCAAAGAGGTCTCGCACGGTCACCCTGGTTCCATGAGGAAAGCTAAGCAGTCTCTGATCAGGAGGTGAAGGGATGTGTCGAGCGAGGACTTCCGAACCGTGAATCTGAATAGAGTTGTGGGAGTGATAGCTGCTGTGATGGGAAGTGATAGAAAGCAGTGACAGAGAACCCAAAGATGCTATGAATGTGCCATATGTTCCATGAAGAGCTTCGTTCACGGGATACTTGGAAGTGACTTTACAGGATATCATCAGCCGGGTAGTAGAACTAATAATACGCAGACTTACAGTACAGCTTGCCTAAGCCACCACCAGGCTTGAATTCAGCGGGGAGGATTCCCGCTCCATCATCTTCGACGGAGCAGTTCCCTCGTATGTATTCTACGGAGATAGTTACTTTGGTGGCACCAGAATCGAGAGAGTTCCTGAACAGGCCACAGACGGCGCTGTTGAGAGATGTGATAGTAGTCGAAGATTTGATCTGAGACACCACGCTGTCCGGCAATGGCTGTATAGACATTGCTAACTCGACAAGAGAGACCTATGCCATACCTGATGTGGCAGGTTGCGAAGCTATCCAGGCAGGTTAGGGGTAGTAGAGGGCACTGCGTAGGTACCTACAGTAAGTTACGTAGTGTACCCGATAACTCCGAGATGAGGTTTGTTCTCTAGTGGAAACCTTGGAAGGTTCTACTTGGCACGAGCCACACTTACAGGGGCTAGATGTGGCTGATGACACAATTAGCAGGGGTTGACATTGGGCGGAAGTCTAATACATATGTGTACGTACCCCTTCCTGTACCCAGCGACCACCACTTGAGGTGCCTTCTGTTTCTCGCCAAAACTCACCAACTTCAGAGTCAAACACGACTTGAACAAGGAAAAGAAACTGAGAAAAAGAAAAAATTAAATAAAATGATAAAATAAACAAATATTTATTAACCAAATAAATACTTTGGGTTACAAATCAAACCTGTCAACATAGGTACCTAACTTTAACCGCAAAGTACCTTAGGTACTTAAACTGCTAGGTACCTGATAGTGGGCATGTGGATCAAGATAGGTGTACCTACTAGGTGTAAAGTCTAATGAGCAGGTACCCCAGGCTCCACTCTCACCCTTGTCCTCCAGTCTGGGAAGTTCAATGTTGTAGTGTAGGTACGCTCGGGTACCTTGCCAAAGGTAGCTATGTACCCGAGACCCTGTCGACTTTGGGCCTGACTCTCTCTCTCCAGCTGTCTCTCTCTCTCTTTCATACATTCACACATCTTAACACACCATGACCTGTCAACCTCTCTCTTTTCCCAACTGCCAAACTTAAATACTACAATGATCAACACCTCGTCTTTCTAAACTTGTCTGCTCATCTATTTGCAGCTGGCACTTCATCTTTCATGACACTTTGATCTCACTCTCCTCAGATACATGTAAATTACCCAACCAGGCCGACCCCCTTCGATCTTCTTTGCCTGCCTTTCGCGCTTCACTATTAACACATCCCCGGACCTCACCACCAACCACCGCCGACTTCCACGGCCTGCGCTCGAGCTCCATCGCATACACCAGTCTTCCAGCGTCTCCGAGCCTCTCCCAGCACCTCTATCTTGTGCTCGGCTATCTACGCCCGAGCTGTCTGCACCCATGACTATGAACGGGGCTTCTCCCCCTCGAGCCGGTAATTATCCAGTCCCTCCACAACGCCACCCACATCCCCTATCCGAATCCGCTCCCGCCCTGTCGCCGTTTCGCCTACCCTCTTGGTGGACCATGAGAGCAAAGAATCTAACCCTGGCCGCTCTAGAGCACCCCGAGCGCGCAGGTCGTCGACGACCCTTTACCACTTGGGTCAAGAAGCTCGCCAACTTCAAGAACGCATCCTCATCTACCGCCGCCAATCGAAATGGCAACCCGAAGCATGATGTCGCCTTCAAAGGCTCCAAGAAGCGAGCATCCAAGAACAACAACCCCTACCCGCAGTCAGGTCGTCTCGCCGTCGCCTCGCCAATCCCACAGAGCCACCACTCGCTCACCACTTCGCGCGCCGGCAGAAGTTCGAACCAGTCGTTAAACCAAAGTCAAGACTCAATCTCCTCATCCACTGACGAGGCCGCCCCCCGCACGGGCAGTGCTCATTCACGGGCACCTACCCTTTCCACTGGTCCTGATGCGGCGCATTCCATCCATGCGCCCTCGCAAATGGAGTCCACCGTCACTGGCACAAGTCGGACCGCTGGTGGTGGATTACGGAGAGGAGAAGACAGCACATTCTCCTCACCGGCGCCCTCGGTCCGGTCCTTGACGACCACGCTCACGACCATACAATCGATGGCCCCGAACGGCGGCAACACAAACGGTGGGCACTCGGCACATCAGAACAACGCCCAGACCATACAATTCTCTCAGCCATTTCCCACATATTCGCCCGCCTCCGCCATCCCACCTCATCTCGCCCCTCACGGCGGCCATCCTGTAACCTACAACTCTGCCACGGCCAATAATCTATTGACGGATAACGCCTCCATCCTCACACTTGCCTCCTCCAGCAAGAGGAGGCGCAGACGATCCATGGATACTGACGCCTCTGTTCGCGCTCTGGCTCCATCGTCAGTTTGGGGAGGCAGCCGCGAGAGCCTGCCGCTCAGCGTCCTCAGTGCCAATATGGATGGTATGCGAGACATCACACCGGGTCTCCACCAGTCGACTTCGAGGATTGCAGGTAACGAACGTACGAGCATCTACTCGACGACCGGTATCGCACCAGCTCTCCCCAGCGAGCGCAACAGCTTCTACGCCGGCAAGCAGAGCATGGGGGACGGTGCGAGTATCCGCAGCGGCCGCCTCGGGCACGGCAGGGCCGACAGTATCAGTGGCAGTGCCGCCGGCGTCAACAGTCCCTTGGTGAGCCCGAAGGAAGTGTCAGAGAAGAGCCCCGCCGAAGCAAAGGAAGAACACCGGACGCCGAAGGAGAAGGAGAAAGAGACGGATTAAAATTGCAAAGGCGCATTAACCCTCTCGAGATTCTGGTATATACCAGTGTGAGGGAAGGGGCTGTTTCTGACGATGATAGTCGGGAAGACCTGGTTCCTCGTTCCACGGTCGAGTTCAGTATATCTCTCCCACCATGCTATTTCGCGACCAGCTCCATTCAGCCAGCCAGCCAGCCGGCAGAGGATACCGACTAGCTACTAGGTATACGCAAGTTTTCTCGAGGGGCAGGAAACGTTCGTTTTTCGGAGACCGTAGGGCAGGACAGGGGGAGTTAAAGGGGGGGAGACTAATGTGGGGTGGGGGCATGGTATAGCATAGCATGGGGAATGGGTACAGGGGAGGCATGGGGGATTCATGGGGCTCGCGAGGATGGCTTTTTCCAATTACCTACTATTATTAGATACCCGGATTTTCTGAATCTCTTATAGCAAAGCTGTCTTGAAAACTTTTTAGGGGAGGGACCCGCCCTCTCTCTCTATGTTGCTTCTTTAAGTTGCGCGTGTTTCGGTACCCCTCTTACGACACAACACAGCATGAGCATATGGCTAACTTAAAGAGACGAGAATAATTCCGCTCAAGAAGTGATTCAGCTCTAACCTAGCCTACATCGTTGGTTCGGTGAGCGAGCGAGTGAGTGGTCAGCAGCGCGGACGACGGTTAGGTAAGTAGGTAGGGAGGTAGGTGGTTGGGTGGGTGGGTAGGATGTCGTGTTGCATCTACGTAGATAAACCAGGCTCAGTCTCAGGCTCATGTTCAGGCCCGTCAAACCAAACGAGACTCACTATATCAACCAACGGCTTGGACTCTCTAAGTATTGCTGGGTACCTCCAGATATATTATATAGGTACACAGTCATGGCCATGGCCGTGGTCATGGTCTTCATTGATATCAAGTAATTAGACGATAATATAGTGCCTGATCATGATCGTGATGAAAACAATCTCATCTTATTTCTAAGCTATATTATATAAGTGCATGGATATGTGCAATTCACACCCCTTTTTTTTCTTAGTCTTTTTTTTCCCTCTTCGACACATAGTAGCCGAGCAAGGAAGAAAACATTGCGATCCGAGTGCCTACCTACTATCATACTACGCGTAGTACGGTAGGGGATCAAGAGCCAAGCCCTCGACCGAGAGCTTGAAGGCGTCGTTTCTGCTGGCGGGTATCCCGGCCGGGGTCTCGATTAGCTGAGGGAGTAATGGATAATGATATATAATCATTGGAGACGACAAAGTGAGTATCGTACTCATGATAGCGAGATAAGGCAACAATAGGATTCAGGAGGTGTGCGCGAAATAGAAATAGAAAATAAGGCGCAGAGGGGGGGGCCGCCAGGAAATGAAAGGGAGGAGCGGAGGGCACGAGGAGAGGAGAAGAGAGGAGGGAATAGGGACGCAGGCAAGTAAAAGGAGGAAAACCCCCCATTGTGAAAGAGAAAGAAAAAAGAAAAAAGAAAAAGGCTCACCGCGAATAACTCCCAGCGGCGTCGAGATCCAGGCGTCCGCGGACGCAGTCCTCGAGGTCCACATCAGCGTAGATGATGCCCTCGTCGTCGTCCCACTGCGGGCCGGCGAGGACGTCGCCGTACGGCGAGACGATGCTCGAGCCGCCGCGCGAGACGAATCCCGTCACCGCGGTCCCCGTCTCCGTCGTCGTGGTGCCTTTTTTCCCATCCCGCTCGCTCTTGTCCTTGTCCTCGTCTTCTTCGATGACGGCCGACGACAACGGCGGCGGTACAGATGAGCCGACGGGGCTGCTGAGCACGATCTCGTTCCCGTCTTCGTCAAATATGGACCGGCGACGCGCCTTGGTTCCGTGGCCTACTGGCGGGATGCCTGGGCTTGGCTTTGGGTGCTGCTGCTGCTGGTGCTGCTGCGACGACGACGACGACGACGACGTTTCCTTCGTGCCGCCTGCTGAGCACATGTTGGAGCTTACGACGAAGCATCGTCCTTCGGTTCCGATGGTGCGTACTTTATTCGTCGCGGTCGGCACCGCTCAGTCAGTGTCCTCTCCGCCAGTTCGAACAACAAGAAGTAGTAGCACCCAGATGCGTGTAAATGTAAGGGGGCAGAATAATTATGCGGATGACTTACGGAGACTGAGCCAGGACTCTCTACCGTCGGCCGTGGGTGCGAAATACAAGTTTATGCTGTGGTAATTAATCCCCTGCGTTAACAACTGAAGTGCAGGTCGAGGCGGACAGGTTTGGCGACGACGTACTTCTGCGAGTAGAGCGAATATCTCAAGAGCGGCATGTAGTTCTCCCAGCAGATGGCGGCCGCGAGGTTCACGCGGATACCACGGATGGTTGTGCTGACGGCTTTGAGCGTCGCGGGCGACCCTTGGGCCCAAATGAGCCGTTCCGTGCCTGTCTGTAACATTTAATTAGCGCCCCCTTTTGATCTCGTGTATCGAAATCATTCTTTGAACTATCCCCTTCGTCGGACGGGATCTATCGTCGAGGGGCCGCTTAGTATCGCCCAACTGAGGGTAGCATTGCCCACGCCTTCAGTGTCGATGCCAGGTACATCCTCTTATTCTTATTCTCGAAGATATATCGACTCCAATCATAACCCCAACAACCTCACCAAGCACGAAAGAAACGAAAAGCGATCGCCAGATAGCATGAAGACTCACCGGCAAAACCTTCCGTCTCTTCCCAATCACGCCTCGACGAGGACACACATACACAACAGCGCAATACAGGCTCCCGCCAGCGCGTTCCACGAGCCCCACGACGACGAACACGCCCGTCTCGCGAGCGACACGTTCAAGTTCCTCGCGTGTGCCGTCTCCCCTCTTGCCTTTCGATCCCAACGTCTCGTCTCCGAGGTCGCCGTCCAGTCCCAGTCCCTCGTCCCCTCCCAGCTCCCTCCTCACCCACTTCTCCAGCCCGCCGGCCCCGGCGGGCCCAACAATGTCCCCCAAGTCGACCGCGCTCCGGAAGTACCTGCGGAACTCCTCCCGGCCCTCCCCGGTCCGGCCGCCGACCTTGCACCCGAAGTCGGAGCCCCGGGGATACCCGCCGAGATACGCCTCGGGCAGGAGCAGGAAATCCGCCCCCCTCTCTCCCGCGGACCGCGCGAGCCTCTCCAGCTGAGCGAGCGTCTCCTGCCTCGTGCTCTGCGTAGCAGGAGATGCGGTCGCGAGGCGGATCGTGGTCGAAGGGGCTGCCGCCAGAGACATCTTTCTTTTTTTCTTTTCGTAATTCAGACACCTATTGAAGATGATGGGTATACAATGACTAAATTGTATGGCGCTCAATAGTGACAATAGCTGGCTCGGCAAGAGAGGAACCGTGGATGGGGAAGCTAGGTATCTTCGAGGAATGAGAATGCGGGCGCGGATCTCTCCCCCCGCACGAAACCCTTGGCCTTTACTTGTTGTCAGTTGAGGATCTGCTATCCTGTAATTATGTGCGATGGCGTGATGCTACTTTTGGAGAACACAGAAGAGTCTTCACCTGAGGCGTAGAGATTAGCTATTTAGGCACTGCCAGTTCGTCTACTCCGACTGAGCATCTACCCATGAAAGAGGGTTATTGGGTTATTGGGACTGGGCCACAGGAATTAATGGAGTCGACATTTGGAGCCATATTTAGGTTCATCGGCCAATGATAAGCTGATCTACCCCGCAGCCAGTGACGACTAGATACTTACTTTATATAAACTTCAGTCGCCATTACCTCTCAGTATTCTTTCTATGTATTATATATCAAGTCACGTTGATGGTACAAGAAACTGAAGTTGTAATTGGTTTAGCACTGTTAGTCGTTTGTGAAGTTGATCGTGTCCCAAGGTATGCAAAGCAAATTGGTATTGATTAGAGTCCGTAGCGAGATTGAGAACGAAATCCCAAGTGCTGGTGCTATCAGACCAGAAAGGGGTATCTCAGATACGGTATTAGCGGTCCAACACTGGACCTTAAAGGCATTTATACATCATAAAGAAACCGCCATAGCCTTTGTTTTCCATGCATCCCCGAGCAAGAATCTAGAGTCTTCCCATCATTTCAAGTCGTTCATGCATAAGTCCACCGACATTATGTGACCCTGGGACTCTGTCCCCTCATATCTAAGGTGAGAAATACTGAATCCTGCCACAAACCTCATATACCACCAGAAGGAGTATTCAATCGAGGTCTACAGCATCAGAGCAGCCAGGCCAGCAGCAGCAATGAGACCAACTGGTGCGGCCGTCTGGCGAGAGCCACTGCCAGAGTCAGTGCTTGATGGAGTTGCTGCGTCATCAGTGCTGCTGGCAGTGGCGCCGGTGGCCTCGGTAGAGCCTGCAGCAGTGTTGGTTGACTCTGTGGCGATGGTGGTCTCAGACGCAGAACCACTACCAGTAGCAGATCCGGACTCTGTGCCCGAGCCGCTCGCAGTGAATGACGTTGAGAAGATGGTGCTTGTGGCGAGAGTGGTAGTCTCCACAGATCCATCACTGTTGGTTAGGGTTGAAACAATGGCACTTGTGGAAACGGGAACCAAGACGCCATCTGTGGCTGAAGTCTTGCTTGTACCATTAGAGATGATGGTAGTACCAATTGTGGTAGGAACGGCAGAGCCGTCACTATTCGTGACAGTTGAGATGATTTCAGATGTCGTGACAGGGGCGCCACCTGAGGCAGAACCGCCTTCTCCAGTGGTAGCAGTGGCCATGACAGTAAAGGTGGGAGACGAGGCAATGACAGGGTCCTGATGAAGTTAGCATACCAGCGAACATTTTGAGCATTGGAGCAGGAGCGATATCATCCCAGCTAAACAGCTGATATGATGGCCAGAACTCTGCATGGACGTCATGGCAAGGAACAAAGGGAATAGCTCACAGCAGAGGCACTGAGACCGTCGACAATAACACCTTTCTCTGTAATCATACTATTAGCAAAATAGTCACAGTGCAAGGCAGGCTTGAGTGATTGGGTGAACTTACCAGCACACCAGTTGATGCCATACTGGATAACAGTTTGGGCTTCACCTTGAGCACACGCCGCGTTGGCACAGTCAATGATTCCGTAGGAGAAATTGATGTTCTTGCAGAGACATGCGCCATCAACAGCATCGGCAGTGGATCCTTGTCCGCCACAACCAAGTTGGACAGCTTGGGTGAGCACACCGTTGAGGCAGGTGGTCTGCAGCAAGGAGTCAGTTATGCGAGGAGGAAAGGCATGATTAGGTGATAGATAGAATACTCACGCCGCAAACTGGGAAATTGGCAGGCGGGGGCAACAGCTCCGCGGCAGAGAGGATGGCCGAAATGGCAGCGAGAACAATAGAGGTCTTCATCTTGATAGAGGTCGAAGATGGAGTAGTGATGGGCTTGTCTGGCTACCTATTTAGGGCGGTAAGAATCTGCTGTTCCTGAAACGGATGCTCAAAAAGCGTGCAAGAAAAAGAAGTTGAGTGCGTAGTATTGCAAACGTGAGTCAAGGAGGAAGAGGCTGTGATGTTGAGAGAAATGGTAATGCAGTTGGTGGTTGGGCTTGGTTGATGCGTGGACTGTGTGGGAGAGGAGAAGAGAGGAGACAAGAGAGGCGAGGGACGTGAATGAGGACAAAGAGGGGCATCGAGCTGCAGGTGGGTACTGGCTAAGGCAACATGTATGGAAAGAGCAAGAGCGGAAGAGCAAGGAAGGTACGCAGCATCAGTGATTGAGTAGGTGGTAAGTAAGAAGTACGAGTATTGAGGAAGGTGCGCAGCCAGTGTTAGTGCATCATCGTCTGATGTACCTGTATCTCAACTGACACAACAGCCGTTGACAATGTACCTTGCCGCTGTGTATGCCAATCACCAATTACCTGAGTAACTCAATAGATGTAGCTACCTACTAGGTAGAGAGATCAAGTAGTAGGGCTAGGGGCAGCAAAATGTATATTGTGAGGTAGTAGAGACGCAAGACCAGGACAATCATATCTGGGCTATGAGGCAGGCCAGATACATGTACCCATGCAAATTGGGAGGTGATACAGGATGTAGGTACTTACCTAAGGAAAAGGAGGTAAAGCACTTGGGTCAGAAGCAACGGAAGGAACAAGGTATACCAACAATTAGAGCAAGCTTGTCTGGAAGCTTGGGGTGGTTTATGGTAAGGTAGGAGAACAGAAGGTAGGACGGACAACAATGTAAAACAGGTTATTGTAAGTGGCAGACGTCTCCAAAGAACAAGAGACAAGACAGCCCGATATATATATATACGTGTGTGTGTATCCTTTCTTTGGGCAAGTAATTATGTCATGTGTTGTTTAGGTCCAAGCAAATAGCAAATGCAGAGCTAGCTGGATGATAGGACAAGTTTTGTACCTTGGATAGGAATATCTATAGCTGAAAGATATCGAGCCAATGGCTGCTTCCGTCAAATCTCAGATCTCAGACTTGGCGGACTAAGAGAAGACATTCAGGTAGCTTAAGACAACCACTTCTTTTGTTGTTCGCTGTATGAGAGGGGAGAGACTACCTAGGTCAAGAGGCGCGGGGAAAGAGTAGGAATAATTACCGGTTCAATAGTGTACACCAGAAACCTTCACTACGGGATGTCAGCCACCCAAGAATCAGGTAGGTTGGTAGATCACCTGCATCACAATCAACACAAGCTGTGTGAGAAGACGTTGCCACAAGTCAAATACAGGTATCCTGTTGCGACAGCAACTGCTGAACCTAAGGTTCTCTCTGGGTACCTCTATGAAATATGTAGCCCGACCATATCACGCAGATTTCGTCATAGTGGTTTTCTTCATACATACCGCCATCTCCTAGGTATGTTCAGAAACTGCCGACATGTGGTACAAATCTTATAAGTACATGTAGCCATACTCCTACTATGGTCTACCTAGGTACTTACCTACAGTAGTACATACCACCTATCTCCAAACACCTATCTCTACGACCCATACATGGTAGGATGATACCTACCCCTAAGGTAGGTTGTTCATTGGAAACCACTGAAAAGGTAGATACATCGCTTATTTATGGCATGGTTACATTATTACCCAGTCTCCAAGGTTAGCCTCATAGCTTGACTTGGCCTAGTCCTGTCTTAAACAGTCAGTACAGCTGGTAGTGTAGACCACCCGCGGTATCATCTTCTAGCCCTGCTTCACTCAACTATTTAGGATTGAACAAATACTCACCTACCTACTAAGTGCCTTTAGACAGCTTACCTTGTTGGTTCAAGAGGTTGCGGAGGTATGATGATTGACCACCTTCACTATTGGGTACTTAGGTAGCAAATAGGTGCCAAGAGACTACCTCGCCCAAGAGTTCCTATTTGCCAGAGTAGCATTGGGGATCTCATGCAGTGTCAATCACGCCGCGCCAATGACATTATCAGTCGGGACTTTTATAGAGTCATGCATTAGGTACACGGGGAAATTAGGTATTCTAGCATACATAATCCATTGAGCCACAACATTAAGAAGTTAGGTACTCACTCATGTTACATGTATGTCTCCTGTACTGTCTTTGTTGACAACCGTGGGGATTCCCTTCCTCAAAATGACAACAGCCTCGGATGACGTAGTAGAGTGGGATACGTCAAGCACAACGTCACAACCTTGATGCTTTTGTTGCCTTCTTTAAATGCCTTCCAGTACTAAGCCATTAAAGCAAACAAAACCAAGCTGGCATAATTTGTTGTTCCAAGGTATGTAGGTACTAAGGTAGTAAATGTGATACTCGCTACTAAATATTGCCGTCCCAGCCTAATGTCGGTGAGTCTTTGGGGAGAAACAAGCTTTAGGGTTCAGCATGTGCTTGCCAAATCAAGTAGCTCACTAGGGGCAGGAGCGTGTTTCATTGGCCAATCTGTTCCTGTGAGGCTGTCACTAGTCTACCTAATTTGCCGGTCGATCTAGCTGATCTCTAGTAGCTGGGGATTAAATAGTGCCAGACACTATGCCGTTTTAGTACAGTCAATATTGTTTATAATTTCTTTTTCGTTTCTTTTCTCAGCTGAGCTGATTGTGAGCCCACTTAGATAGGGACTCTCAAGATGGATGTTTTCCTGTCTCCTCTACCTACATGTATGCACTTATATATGTCATTCTCTGCGATGAGTTCAAATGACAGATCTGTCAGGCTCACCTATTATTTTGGAACCATATAAAGGGTTGAGTGTCCGGAATGACAACATTACTGGTATCTAAGGACCAGGTTAGGTAAACTACCGTATTTCGTACCTGCGTAAGTCTTTGAGGTACATAACCTAGCTGACATCATTTACCCACTAACAGAGGTAGGTAGATTAAGTACCTAGATACCGTACCTCATATTTTATTTGAGGTTTCACCCGCATATACGCAGTAGGTACCTGTAAGACTACAATGATGTTTCAGTAAAACAAGCTTTCATCGACCTCGTCACACAACAAACATCTCGAACCCGACCAACAATCGTTCACCACACCCGTCGTGTACGATGGTGACGTGGTGGGATCGAGAACCCAGGAAAATCCCGATGTCCTCAAAGTGCGCCCCTCCATCATCATCATCATCACCATCATCATCATCATCATCCCCCTGCATGTATTTCCACTTGGCCTTCAAGCGAGAACCTACCCTACAGCTGCTCCCGACTGGTTCCCCTCGTCCAGACGGTTAACCGTATTACCTAGTTGCTTGCTCATAGCAGAATAGAGTACCTGGACATAATCTCCGCCCTCGCTAACTGCATCTCAGACATGTAGCACAGGGTGTGCAAAGTTGGACAAGCGTCGCCTCCGATCAATGATTAATTTTATGATTCCGATCCCGGACAAGTTTAGACCAGGATGATCGACGGCTAGGTAGCGTCTACAAAAATGCAAGCCAACCCGAGATCTTCAGAGATGCGTGCGCTACCTATCGGACAGGGGTGATCGTGCCCCAACCGTATTGAGCGCTCTGTTCGAAGCGATGGTGTGGTTGGCAATACAGCCAGGCATAAACAGATAACTTGAAAACATGGCTCATGACCTCAGGCCCGCTTAGCATAGGAAAAGCTGGACGATATAGAATATTGAATATTCTCTCATAAATTAATATCTACTCGTGTGCTAGGAGTTTCTGTCACGGCATAGAACTGCAGCGCTATAACCGGTACACTACCAAAAGTAGAACGTAATCAAGTCGGACACTTGATTGTCTGCAGTTGCATATATAGTACTGTGACAGTTTCTCACCTGCCACAGGTTCCTTGTCTGCTCTTACCACGAGGATCAAATTCTGCCTTCTAGAAAATATAGATGGCGCTCTCTGCGAACTTCTTCGTAGCGCACTTCCAGCATGTATCCTTGGGACAGACAACCACAGGTCTATCCTCCTTTTCCATGCCGTGGTGTTTCAAAACGGAAATGACAACCAGCCGAGCAACCCAGTTATCAAAGCATCTAGCGACAGCAGGGCCCTCGGGGCAATCAAGGACCTGGTCCCACGTATCAATGGATGAGAGTTCCATGGTGCTGGCTAGTATTCCGCAGTCGCATTTTCGCACATGGCGGGATAACTTCTGCTGGAGAGCCCAGTATATGTCTACATCCGCCACCTAGTGTCCAGAGTCTTGAACGGAGACTATGGCTTCGATTATCTTCGCCTCCGCATCTCGCTGTCCAACGCCGTCATGGGTTAAAAGAGGCGCGTGCCAGTCGGTAAAACGAAGATGTAGGGATGTACGTGTGAAACTGTCGAGTAGCATTCCATCGAATCTTGTAGAATCTATCCTCCATGCGCCTTTGTCCAGGTCTCGGGCGCGGAGGTTATTATTAGAGGGGCATGCCAGGATAGAGAAACCGCCTGTTCCTGTATTCCCAAGGATCCGAGTAAAGCTATACTGCGGTAGGTTTTCAGTCGGATCAGTCAGTAACTAAACAGATGCTAGGCATTAGCAGATATCTGATGACTATCCCACCTCAGGTATGATCTTTTGCTTACTACTCTTGATATATAGATTGAATCGCCTGCACTGAGCCTCATTACTTGGGAGCTACCTTCTATTTTATGATTGATGTTGGAGCCCGTTTCGAAATAGCCGATAAGATCAATCGCGGCATGCTGATTTATCTTCAAGGGCTGACGAGAACTAGCCCGCCAATGTGTAAGATTCACCCCTGAGGAAGTATGGGTGGTGAAAACTCGCGGCGAACAATAGTCGTCGAGATGGTTACCCCTTCCGCGGCTGGGCCTTTGAATATTGTTCGAATGGCACCCAGTACCTTGAAGAAATTAAACGCAGGGTCATCCGCCACAATCCACGCCAGGTTGGCGGGGTCTATGAAGTTGGACTGAAAGCACCATGAAACGTCCTCGAGAGTTCTTTCTGGAAGCGCGTGATTTTCTCGTTAGGAAATCGTCGCTGTCTTTGGTCGAGCGGCTCAACAATGGGTTTCTGAAATGCGAACGCAGGCAACGGAGTATTCTCTTGAAAATCCTCAACACTCCGGGGGTATTCAGAAGCGCTAGTGTCAGACACACTCGCTAATAGATAGTGGTCAGACAGATCTACCCATCTTGAATGTCGTCGAACTCGTTTTGTATGGTGCGCGGAGTCTTCCCCATCCAGGCTGGTCCGCTTTGGGCATGACAGCACTGGCAAATACCCGCTCCATCTTCGAGTATTCCCGGTAAAATATAATGCTATTATCCTGGGTAAGGCCTTCTATCCTGGTGCATAGGCGACGCAGCAGCTCAACTTGATGGTTTTCATCGGTGATAAGAAATAGTAGTACTGAGAACTGGGCAAGCTGAAAGTATGGCTTTCGTCGGTCAGTCAGTCCGTCGGGTAAGACACTGAGAGATCCTCTTCCAAGTGAAATGGGTATACTTGCTCGTTTCTCGTCGGAAGTATAGGTGTTGTAGATATCGTTCATTACAGCCTTCCATTCATATGTCTCGTCCAGCGCTGTCAAGCCGCTGGTACCGTTGAAATGCTGAGCACACTCCGCGATTTCCTTTAACAACCGGATAGTATCATAAGCGCAAGACGGCTTACGCGGTACTGACCAGGCCCGAAGCAAAGCTCCCATACAAACTAGGAAAAATTCATTGAGACTCAGCCTCCAGCCGTCAACATCCAGCCTCTTCGTTTTCTGGACAGCTTCGCCGTAGAACCGATGATGCGCGAGCGACAAAGACCAATACACGCCCCTTTCGTCTGTTAATCCCGACTTGGAAACCCCTTGTGATAAAACCCCCGCAACCAGAGAGTCGTTCATTTTGACGGTCTTATCCCCGACCGGACTACCGTGAATGGTCGTATCGGGATATATGTGCCAAGCGGAGAGACCTAACAGTGCAGCGCCATCCTGAACGGCCAGCGCCTTGCCGGAAATGAGGCCCTCCATAGCTGAAAGCGCCAAAGTCCATACCCGCATAACCTTTGAATACAGGGAGGCATGTTCCTGGTGGATTGCTAGTGACAAGTTCCTGACGATTAGCATCAACTGTTTGTACTGCAGCATTCGAGCTTGATCGGCAGTCTGTATTCATGCTTGAGCACTCGCATCCCAGCTGGCAAGTTGTTCCCTGGTGATGTCTTGCTGGGATGCCATGATAAGCCCGGCTTGAACAACCTCTCCTCGATCGAGTGCTATTAATATTTCCCGTTTGCGCTCAGCTACTAACTCGACCCATAATGAAGTTGCTTCGGTATGTTTCCACATGTGAGCAATGAGACAGGCAAGCAAGTGGACTGGTAGAGGTGCTTTCTTTGATGTGGCAGTCGCCCATATAGAGGCGGCGTCGATGCCACCATAATCCGTCTAAATCCAGTTCCGGTTCCCAGACCTCGCCGACTCTCTTTCTGCGATCTTAGTTGCGATTTCGGACGAACGGATGCCATATGCTTCGATAAGGTTCGGTGTTGCTGGACAGGCATGCTCAAATAAGGCTCCAAGCTGACTGGCGGTGAAATGAAGCGGCCTTGATTCAGCATTTCTCTTGCGACGAACTCAACTATGCGAAGGGCCAACAAATAGGTACTCAACTCTAGTCATGCTTTGTACCATTAATCTACTCTACACTAAAAACAAGATGAAGAAACGCCAGCCCAATGAGATTCGCCCCGAATAGCGAAACGTTTCAAATCCCCAATGAAGTCTCCGAGATAATGCAAGCGTTGAGCACCAGTTCCACTGGCACCTCAGGTTCCAGGCTCGCTCCCGGCAAACAGTTTCATTCTCCCGCAATGAGCTCATGCATCCCGTTCATCACATATTAGTATACCCTCATCACCCATTGCGTAACATCATCATTTTCCTTGTCTCGTGCATATCCGATCAACCGCTGCACATAACGCAGGCTTCGGGATTCTCGATGCTGCCTGTAATATTATTAGAAACGAGTACGAAACAAAGTTGTACCATGAGCACTTACAAGCTAGAACTGCATCAGCATATATGTCGTATTCACGTTCCTTGCTTTTGTCCTCGTTATCTTCGTCCTGCTGTGTTGATTTATCCCCTTCAAGGGCAGCCTCCGGTAGTACCTCGGCCTTGGGGGTCTCCGTAGGCTCAGTTGCCAAAGCCTTGGGACTCTCGCCCTCCGGTACATCTGCCTTGAAGGCTGGCACCTTGGTGGCCGACACAACCGGTTCTGCGACAGTGGTTTCCTTTGGAGGGGGCGGGGTGGCACTGGGTGTAGGGACCCCGTGGGGGATGGTGACGTTGGTAGAGTCTTGTCTCTTTGCATACATCGGTCGTGCAAAGGTAGGTTGAGGAGAGGAGATATGGGAGCCAGAGGGAGGCGCTCGCTTCTTCAACGCGCCGGGTCTAGCAGCCGTCGAGTCAGCAACCTTCAGTGCTTCCTGATCAACGGTGAACTGAATAGGTTGGGCAGCAGCCTGTGTCCGTAGATAATACATGCCGGTCTTCAAACCGAGCTTCCAGCCAGTGAAATGCATGCTGGTAATCTTGCCCATTGTGGGGTCTTTCATGTGAATGTTCAGTGACTGTGACTGATCAATAAAGGCACCACGGTCAGCAGCCATCTGGACGACTGTTCGCTGAGAGATTTCCCAGACTGTCTTGTATAGAGCCTTGACTTCAGCAGGAATGCTGGGGATATTCTGAACAGAGCCATTTTCGGCAATAATGCGATTCTTCATATTGTCAGACCACAGACCTAAATCAACCAGGTCCTTCAGGAGCCAAGGATTGACGACCTGAAAGTCACCGGCCAGGACACGACGTGAATAGATGTTCGACGTGTAAGGCTCAAAACATTCGTTGTTGCCCAAGATCTGCGAGGTACTGGCCGTTGGCATGGGAGCCATGAGAAGACTGTTACGCACACCGTGCTGACGAATCTGTTCCTTCAGAGTGGCCCAGTCCCACAGGTCAGAGGGAGTCACATTCCACATATCGTACTGAAGAATACCCTGAGAAACAGGGGAGCCTTCGTAGGTAGAGTAGGGGCCCTCCTCTTTAGCAATCTCCATTGATGCAGTCAAAGCGGCGTGGTACATAGTCTCAAAGATCTGCTTGTTGAGCTGCCGAGCCTCGGGCGATTCAAAAGGCATACGGAGAGCAAGGAAGGTATCAGCCAGACCCTGAACACCGAGGCCGACTGGGCGGTGGCGCATGTTGCTGTTGCGTGCCTCGGGGACGGGGTAGTGATTGGCATCAATAACTCTGTTGAGGTTGCGAACGACAACTTGGGTGACCTCATGTAACTTTTGGAAATCGTAGCTTTCGGAGTTGTAATCCACGAAAGACGGCAGAGCCATGGATGCCAAGTTGCAAACAGCAACCTCATCGGGAGCAGAGTATTCGATGATCTCAGTGCAGAGGTTGGAACTGCGGATTGTGCCCAGATTCTTCTGGTTGCTCTTGCGATTGGCATGATCCTTATAGAGCATGAAAGGATTTCCAGTCTCCGTCTGGGCCTCAAGAATGGCGTACCACAGCTTCTGGGCCTTAATTGTTTGGCGGCCGCGACCCTCAGCTTCATACTGCTCGTAAAGCGCCTCAAACTCATCACCGTAGACATCAGCAAGACCAGGGCACTCGTTGGGACACATCAATGTCCAATCCCCGTTCTTCTCAACACGCTTCATGAAGAGATCCGGAATCCAAAGAGCAAGAAATAGATCACGGGCACGGACTTCCTCCTTTCCGTGATTCTTCCGCAGATCCAAAAACTCGAAGACGTCCGAGTGCCATGGTTCAAGGTAGATGGCGAAAGCGCCAGGTCGTTTATTGCCACCCTGATCAACATAGCGGGCCGTGTTGTTGAAGACACGCAGCATGGGCACGATGCCGTTAGACGTACCATTGGTACCGGCAATGTAAGAGCCCGTAGCGCGGATGCGATGGACATTGAGACCAATACCGCCAGCCATCTTGGAAATCATGGCACATGTCTTGAGAGTATCATAGATGCCATCAATGCTATCATCCTTCATGTCAACCAGGAAGCAGGATGACATCTGAGGCTGTGGTGTTCCGGCATTGAACAGTGTTGGAGAAGCATGAGTGAAGTACTTGAGAGACATGAGGTTGTAGGTCTCAAGAACCTTCTCAATATTGTCTCCCCAAATACCTACAGCCACACGCATGATCATGTGTTGGGGCCGCTCGACAATCTTGCCATTGATCTTCAAGAGGTATGATCGCTCCAGGGTTTTGAAGCCAAAGTATTGGTAGTTAAAGTCGCGGTCGTAGACGATGGCTGAGTCGAACTCTTCTCTGTGTCTCATGACGCAGTCATAGGTCTCCTGGGAAATCATAGGCGACAGTTTCTTGTTCTTGGGATTGATGTAATGGTACAGATCGCTGACAACTGAGGACCACTGCTTCTTTGTCTGCTTGTGCAGGTTCGATACGGCAATACGTGCGGCCAGGATGGCATAGTCTGGGTGGGTGACGGTCATGTAGGCGGCAGTCTCGGCGGCCTGTAGGAGGGGTTCAGTCAGAACAATTGCTCATCATCTCCAAGGATATGAATGCTTCAATTCAGGCTTACCAGGTCATCAAGCTGAACTGTAGTGACACCGCCATACACACCCGAGATGACTTTCTGGGTGATGGCAACGGGGTCGACATGGTCGGTGTCAAGTCCGTAGCACAACCGCGATACACGGGCGGTTATCTTGTCGAATTGGACACGCTCCTGGCGGCCATCTACGGAGCGTTTGAGCTATCTGGCATCATCAAGAGGCGGTTTGGAGAAGAAACATACCTCGCTTCTTGACATACATTGTGACGCGTATGTCGAAGAGAAGCCAAGAGAGAGGGACGGGCACTTGGGATGACGATGTCAAAAGCCAAGTTAATTATCCAGACACTGCGGCAAGTCTGGGTTTGTAAGGAAGTAGATGATCAGAATACTCAGTGCCGTTGAAGGTTTGTGGGTATCAGAAAGAGGCGATTGATTAATTAAGATTTTGTGGCGGTGGGTTGATGGTGTAGAGTAGAAGTTGAGTGAAGAATATGCACCCCAGACAGAATCTGAACTTAAATACTGGAGACGCGCTATTCATTAGGAGGATCGCGTCTTAGGTCATCTTTTCAGAGCGCGTCGGTCCTGCAAGGGACAACAAGCAAGGTCGGGGCAATAGGTATGCTGCCTAGCAGACCCTTGTAGCATGCATTAGACTTTATTCAGCAGGTACCAGCCACTTAACGCGCATTTGACGCGGGTTTGGGTGAAATGGCGGGGTTGATCCAGGCTTAC
The DNA here is from genome assembly GCA_022578495.1 of Nemania sp. NC0429. Classification (NCBI taxonomy): domain Eukaryota; kingdom Fungi; phylum Ascomycota; class Sordariomycetes; order Xylariales; family Xylariaceae; genus Nemania; species Nemania sp. NC0429. Next base: position 607,540 of record MU392159.1, on the reverse strand, counting down.
AAAGAACCAAACCTAAGGTACCTACTTCGTATGTACCCCTACTATGAAGAAATAGCCCCACGCTAGACAAAACACGCGTAAATTGGATCATCAGAAATGAGAAAAGCGAGGTGCCCAATATGATATTCTGATAGATTCAACTAATCATGTTCGTGGGCTATACAGTAGGATCCAAAGGAATTACAAGCTTCCTGTCTACACTATGTCACCAGTTTGAGCTTGGGTCCCAAAGATCTTAGTGGGCACAATACACCCAAGGCGGCTTCAAGCGAAGTTTCCAATAAGGTACAACACTGAAACTGCCTATTCTTAATTCAGGTCTCCAAGTAGACACTGGGTGAATAAATCTTATGTATTTGCGTCACTTACAGTGCCTAGCCTACAGTCACTCCCAAGATCAAGGCTCCGCAACCCGGCGAGACAAGTTCGCAGGATGTCGCATAGAGGGTTGCTGATCGGCTTAGTCCGGGCCGATATAATAATGATTGTGAGGGGGAAATATATATATATATAAATATATTGCCAAGATTGTCAATCGCCACATGGGATGGATTCCAGTCTCTTGCCCTTAATTAGTTGAAACTCTACATGATCCTCTTAAAGCCTTATATATCGTCTTCCCGTGTCCTGGCCCGGCCTTCCCTTTATCCACCTAGCGGAGGGTTCAATTGACTGGTGACTAACTTCGAAATCGATGACCCAGGCGTTGTCTTCCTCATCAACCAGGACGTTCTCGGCATTGACGGCTCCTCAGGCTATCCAGCCACTCCACCGTCGGCCGCACCTGACTCGCCAATTGCCCCCTTAGCTCAACCGCGCTCCGTTCAGCGCCAGACCGAGATATGTCAGCTTTCTCGTGAATCTAGGCGAAAACCACGCCGGCCATGCCTTCACTCTGTCTGCACCATCTCACGCAGGTGACAAACGCGTGCCTCTTGGGGGGTGGTGGTAAATTAATCAAGTGTTTCTCGGCAATGTGCACCTGTCCGCGCGCGACATCGTAGTGCGGTCTATTTTCCACGTCGCAATTGTACGTAGATAAGCGTGTAGAACTCGGATCGGATAACCTACGGAAAGACTGAGCGTCACTGCCGTTTACATTTCAGGCTCTTTTCTACTTGCCCGGTTTAATACTGATTGATGGTCTTTCAAACGGCATGGATGGCCGCGGCCGTTGTCTTAAAGCTTCTTGAGCGTTGCTGCCTAAATAAAACATGGCAGAGCTTTGCCACCGAGATGTTTGAAACCAATTTGTAGAACAGCAGGCGATGGGTAGTCTCAAGTTAATTCTTAGTGATCGTGTGTCTAAGACCTTTTCCCTTTTTTTTTTCTTTTTTTTTTTAGAACCGATCTGATAAGATTCCATAAAATAGTAGTTTACGCCACAGTCCATGATACCTGAACTGTCTCGAGTTGCTGTACGTGCTATGACTGTTAGTTTTATATGTCTGCAGTTATATAATAGTTGACCTTGAACGCGAGAACGTCTCAGCTGTAGTCCTGATAAGGAAGAAGCTCTTCGTTGGCATCATGTCAACTTGTACCGCGATGAGCAGGTTTAGCAACGCCAAGCACTATTTATTTATCACTACAGTCGACACATCATCCGTATTCAACCGTACTGGTTTGATGATAGCCTCGTCGCGGTTGGAACACTCGTGAGAGAGTACTCTATAAGCCGGCAATTATTAAAAAGTCTTGCACCTTGTTGCTCTTCTTATGCCACCAAATTATAGTTTTGCGTCAATTTTAAGACTGAAGTGCAACTTGAACGACATAATTAGCCCATCTTTAGCTAGCCAACACCTAATACCTGATTCAAGACATCAGAGACTAGACACGTTTTAAAATGGTCTCACATGAGGAATGAAATAGAAGATTATCTGTAATATACGACTCAATTTATCTCACCAATTTTCAGATCACCAATTGTGCTACAACTATTACTTCGATAGGAGATACTCCTGGCGGGAGCGCGCGTTGAGTATACTTGAGAGTAGTAGATAACTCAGCTTTCCAATTCAGGTACGAATATAAGGAGAACGTTTTTTTCTCGACCTAGCCCGGATATAAAGCGCCGAGAATCGGGTGAGCCGGTCAATTTGGTTGGTAAATCAACTACCGAGAAGCTGGCATGCAGCCTTACAATTGTCGCGAAGCGGGTCAGGCCGCGGTGAAGGGAGCACGGTCGGTCGGTGTGCAACAGACCGGTATAGAGATATACACTTAACGCGGCACGCATTCTTGGTCCGATGCTACCTCGACCCAAGCCCGCTACTCGAGTTCTGGTTGATTTGGACGGTAGCCACGTCGAGACGTCAGACGGTTGGATCCACAACGATACGTGGACGGTTTGGCGATCTAATTACCTCTTAAACCTAGTGCGAGCCATGATTCCGGAATAGCGTTGGGCACGCACATATCCTGCTCGGGAGAATATCAACGGCCGCTGCTGCATTAAACGTTAAATCAAGAGGCCGAGGTCATTATACATTCATCTTAAAACTTTTACCGGTCTTTCCCCGTCGCTCACATTATAGTATTCACATATAATTCCAACTTTTTTTCACGATGTCGATGGAAGTTGATGACTGCGGGGCCGCTAGGGAAGGTTTTCCCCGACCCGTCCCGGATACTTCTGACAACGTCTTGGAACAATTTCGCATGTCAGGCAAGGTCGTCATCGTGACTGGTGCCGCGGATGGGATTGGATACGCCGTGGCCGAGGCGATGGCCGAGGCGAACGCGAATGTTGCCCTGTGGTACAACTCGTGAGTTGGCACAGACTGAAACGTAGCCGGCGTTCCCCAGTTTGCTCACAATAGCGTAAAGAAACGATGCTGCCGTTGCGAAAGCCGATAGATTGGCCGAGATCTACGGCTTGAAGACGTGCGCGTATAAGGTTGATAGTAAGCCATCATGTCATTTTTTTATTATCATTGGCGCGCTCTGAGACTGAACAATAACGCGTAGTATCTAAGCCCGAGGAGGTACAGAATGGATTAAATAAGGTCATGGCGGACTTTGGCAGAATAGACGTTTTTGTGGCCAACGCTGGTGAGTCCTGCGCAAGGTACCTCGAAGGACGATTGAAGCACCCTGTTCTAACAGGGAGTCAGGTATGGTGATATCGAAGCCCATCCTAGAACAGACATTGGAGGAATACAAGCAGCAGATGTCGGTGAATGGTAAAGTACAACTCTGGAGGCTGATTAATGGGTGTAACTTTGATGCGCTAACTTGACATATTATAGTCGACGGCGTGGTGTACTGCGCCAAGTACGTTGGTGAGATATTCAAGCGCCAGGGCACAGGAAACCTCATCATAACATCGAGCATGAGCGCACACATCGTCAACGTGCCAGTGGACCAGCCCGTGTACAACGCCACGAAGGCCTTCGTGACGCATTTCGGCAAATCTCTGGCGCGCGAGTGGCGGGACTTTGCCCGGGTCAATATCGTCTCGCCTGGCTTCTTCGACACCAAGATGGGCGCTGGTCCGCTCGAGCTCAACGAGGCCTGCCGAATGGCGGTTTTGGGAAGACAGGGTCATGTGAAGGAGCTCAAGGGCCTGTATCTCTATCTCGCCAGCGACGCCTCCACATATACGACTGGGAGCGACGTCATCATTGACGGCGGATACGTTCTACCATAAGTAGCGATGTTAAGACGGCGCTGAAGCTCAACCCATGGGATAAACTACTTCCAGTGAGATTTGGATTTTCTTCTCGATGAGATACCTACATGTACACACACATGTACGGTACTTACTTAATTTGTAGCATCTAACCCAGGTAGATGGGCCCTAACCTCTATTAGGCATCTAGGTATGCATATAACCATTGATTTTCAATTTTCGAGATACTGTCAACAGTAGGCCTGACGGTTAGGCCCAGCTCCCCTAACCCAGCCGATCTTAGCGGCAGGACTTGATAATAAGACCTGAAATAAGACCAACGACATGGGTACCAACGTTGACTCACTCGCGTACGAAGTGTCAGATGCAGTCCATATTTTGCTTCATTACACGTTTTGCGCTCGATGACTCGAAGTAGAATTCTGTTTAACTGTGTTGCACACTCTAGAACCAGCCAATTGCCCAGGTCAAGAATTTGCACAAGGCGTCTCTCGTCGCTCATTTCCACGATGGCTTCAGAGGCAGCAAGCCCGACGCCTGCTGCTGCTGCTGCTACAACGACAACGACAACGACACCAGATGGCATTTCCACATATAGACCACGCTATATCGATGTAAGTCAGCACCGGAATCGACAAGATGGCAATTCACGCCTCCGCGTCCTTCACTCCATTTTTCAAATCTTCCGGGAGGGAAAGAAGACCTTAGGACACCCATGAATGTGGGATCGGCATATGATATACATACACGCTACAACTGGAAAAAAAAAATAAAAAAAATGGAATGAAACAAAATTCACACTGTCGCCTTACTAACTGCCTCCATGTTTATTCGCAGATCGGCATAAACCTCGCCGACCCCATCTTCAGAGGCGTGTATCATGGCAAAGAGCGGCATCCCGACGACCTGGGAGCCGTGATATCGCGCGCGCAGGAGGTCGGGTGCCGGAAGCTCATCGTCACCGGGTCTGACTTGACGAGCTCGAGGCACGCGCTCGACATAGCGAGAGAATACCGTGAGTGAACCGCCACAGCCACAGTCACAAGTCCACATCATTTATTCTTACTTGGTTTTATTTATTATCATCATTGTTATTTTAAGAAAGAAAAAAAAAAAGGAACAAAAATGGTCGAGAAACAAGCTTCTGCTATATTTTCTATATTCATCTTCTCACAGACGGGGGGCAACACTGACGCCCTGACTGACGCCTCACAGCGGGAGTCGTGTACACGACGGCCGGCATCCACCCCTGCTCGAGCGCCATCTTCGGCGCCTCGCACGCCCACCGCGACGCCGAGGACTACGCGATGCCAAGCGACCCGGATCCAGCGCAGCCTGCATCAGAGGACGACGAGCCGGACCCGGCGAGGACGGAGGCGATCATCTCGGGGCTGCGGAAACTCATAGAGTCGGCGCGGCGCGCGCAGCCCGGGGCGCTCGTGGCCTACGGCGAGTTCGGCCTCGACTACGACAGGCTGCACTACTGCTCGCGCAAGATGCAGCTGCACTCGTTCGCGGCGCAGCTAGACCTCGTGCTCTCGCTCTCCCCGCAGCCGCCGCTGTTCCTGCACTCGCGGGCCGCGCACGGCGACTTCGTCGGGCTGCTTAGGGAAAAGTTCGGCCCCGGGCTCGAGCGCCTCGAGCGCGGCGGCGTCGTGCACAGCTTCACGGGCACCGTGGACGAGATGCGCGAGCTCGCGGGCCTCGGCTTGCACATCGGCACCAACGGCTGCAGCTTCAAGACCGACGACAACTGCGCTGTTGTTGCTGCTATACCGCTGGACCGCCTCATGCTCGAGACCGACGGGCCCTGGTGCGAGATCCGGCCCGCGCACGCCGGGTGGAGGCACCTGCTCGACGCCAAGGCTAAGGGCGAGGGGATCTACGCCGGTCTCGATGGGGACGGAGATGTCGCGACGACGACGTCAGAGTCCACGCCGGCGTCAACGCCTCGGACGGCGACACCGAACCCGAACCCGCGCCAAGATTCCCGGCCGAAACAGACCGCCGCCGCCGCCGCCGCCAGGCCGCCCAAGAAGCCGAAGAAGAAGGAGCCCGAGGTCCCGGAGCGCTGGCCCACCGTGAAGAAGGAGAGATGGGTCGAGGGCGCCATGGTCAAGGGCCGCAACGAGCCGTGCATGGTCGAGCGCGTCGCGCAGGTCGTCGCCGGCGTGCGGGGCGAGCCGCTGCGGGACGTGTGCGAGGCCGCCTGGGCGAACACCGTCAAGGTCTTCGGGCTGGGCGAAGAGGAGGAGCAGAAAAAGTGAGATGTGCCTAACCGAGCGTCATATGCGTGAGCACGTTCGTCTGGACAGAATAGGGCAGGACAGGACAGAGGGTGCTACAATGCTCAGCGACGTCTGCGTTGCGAGGAAGCGGGTTTGCATTGATCTAGAGAATACCCAGAGCATGAGACCAGCTGGGTTTGGCTAGACGCTGAGACGATACGAGACGACACGAGAAAGGCCATAGAGTAGTAATGAGCAATAGACAGCCGCCTTGCATGGACACTGCTCTCTCTGGCTATGCACGCATTTAACATGCTGAGCCGATGAAGTGGTGGCCGAGGCTGGATACTTCTTGGTAGATGTAGAACGTGTATAGACACTCGCTCACGCCTTTCTTTCCCTCGTTAGAAACGCAAGATCCCACGAGTATCTATGCCAGCTTCTAGTTAGACCACCATGGGAAATCCAGCGAGGCACGCCTGGGGACTCTTTTCTTGTCTCCGAAATTATCGCGGGCCAAAAACTGCAGTGTAATACATCTAGGAGTAAGGTCCAGCGTAAACAACGCCCCGACGCACATTGTCACCTCTAATATCGTTCCGGCTCCGTATTCCGTGCTTTACACAGATGCCGTAGTTCCCATTTCGAAGTAGATTGGCATCTCTCTACAAACCGGAGCCTTTGAACCCTTTGATCCTCCCGCTCCTCACGGCGCCCCTCGTGACCCCGTCTTCGCCCGTCATCCACCCGGGCATGCGTTCGCCGTCGATGAAGCCGGCCTCCACGAGCTGGCGGATGCCCGCGAAGACGTGAGGCCCGTGTAATGAGAGCCGGACGCGAGGACGCCATGTCCACTTCTCTCGATCCCTATCTCTGTCCCTGTCCCTGTCCCTGTCCCGCGCCCGTCTCCCCATCTCGCGAGCCTGATCGCCCCCAGAGTCATCGGCCTCTTCATCTTGATCTTGATCTCGCTCTCGTCTGCGACGCTCGAGGTCTTCATCTTCATCTTCCTCAGCCTCTCGTAAGAGACTGGCCTCCACCTCGCTCCGGCGTCCCTTTCGTCTGTGATGACGAGACCGTCTCGCCCCGTCGCCATCCCCGCCGTCCTGGCCCTCGCTCTCATCCTCGATCTCCGTCGCGGAGACGGGGAAAGGGTCCTCGATGAGAATATCCACCCTCTCGACGCCCTTCCCATCATCCATCTTCGCGCTATCCCCGAACCGCGCCCGCGCCACAAGCCTCGCGCGCTTCCGCCGCTTCTCTTCCTCGTCCGCATCCGGGTCTAGGGTCCGCTTGCGGCGAGTCTTCTTCTCCCGACTCCCTACCTCGCCGACCGGTGTCTCATCGTCCTCGACGGCGTCGTCCGACAGCGGCGGCGTGGGGGGCAGCAACGGGTTGAGCGGGCTGTGGGTGCGGGCATCGGCGGCCTTGTCGCCCGCGTACACGCCCCAGCCGCCCGAGGCGGCGTTGCCGCGCCCCGAGCCCCGGAGGCCGAGCATGGCCTCTAGGTTCTTGGTCTGCAGGTCGACGGGGCGCAGGGCGTACCGCTCGTGCGGCCGCGACAGCGCCTTGGGGATGCCCTCGACCACGAGCGCGCGCAGCGACCGCGTCTCCGCCTGGGTCGTGGGCCCCGCGCTCTGCGACTTGCTGACGAAGATGTGCGGCGAGGCGTCCGGGAAGGCGACGTAGATGGTGCGCGAGGCGTCGAAGCTCGTTACCGTGCGGGTTGCCGAGGCGGAGGAGGCGGCTGAGACGGCGAGATCGGTGTTATACGGCGAGTCGAGCACGAAGATGCGAAGCAGGAGGAGAGGGAGGCCGGCGGGGCGGTCGAAGTTGTAATGGGCCTTGACGTCCGGCAGCACCTCGGCGTGCAGGTTCTGCAAGAAAGTGCTGGGATGGAAGCGTGGGACGTGCATGGCCGTCCTGTCGATCTTGTCGTAGCCGTTGCCTGCGTCGACGTCGTCCTCGTGTCGGGGAGTCTGCAGGCGTTGGACCTTGTAGCAAGCCCATTTCAGGGTGCCCGGGTGGTCGTGGAGATACTGCATATCCGCCATGGCAAGCTGGTACAGGCTCAGACCCTGCCGCCAGTCGCCCTCGAGGATGCGGTCGACAACCTCGCGTCTGCTGCCCTTGCGCGCGCGCATGTCGGCGTACCATTCGCGGAGCTCGGCCAGCGAGCTTGCCGGCGGGTACAGGTCGTTTTCAAACTCATCCTCGTCGTCGTCATCTTCGTCATCTTCGGATGGGCCATGGCGCAGGAGAGGGGGGCAGAGAGACTGGTTGTCGGGATCAAGCCAGTCGAGAACGAGGGACAGGAGCGACGGCCGCGAGAGCCGGCCCAGTGTCTTTGCGACGGAGGGGTTGGAGGGGCTGACGCGCAGGGAAGAGGGCAGACGAGCCGTCGTGGGCAGAGACAGAGGCGGCGCCATGGATGCTGGGTCGCATACCCGGGTTGGCAAGGGTAATGCTTCGGACTGATGCAAAATAAGATGGATAAATTTAATTGACAAGATAAGATAAAAAGTAGGGGCGCTATGTCACGATGGTGGGGAATTTTGACATGCTGGGGTATGTGCCCAATACGATGTGGTTCATTGGAATAGGTAAGTAAGTAGGTAGTATAAGTTGAGATGAAAGGTTGGTTGCGATGTTGCCGAACACGCGACGCGTTTATCACATGTATTGTTGCTGCTTCTTGTTGTTTTGGGGGTGAAGTGACCTCATCAAGCATACTACCTAAGGAGAGATAGCGACAGGTGTGACTAGGCGAAGTACCTCTGGTATATCTTATCTCTCAGTGCCCTTGCATCAAGGCAGTGGGAGTGTTCAATCTTTTACGAATAGCTAGGTAAGGTATGTCTCGACATCATTGCCAACACTTTTCAGTACCTAGTTGACAATGCATTATCAGGTATCATCCATCACCATGGAATTTACCACGCCCTGAAACTTTGTAAGTTGACTAGAGGTTAGGTACATAGGTACTTGGGTCTTATCGTACGGATGTTGCCATAATCACAACATCTTAAAAATGGAGTTGGGCATAATACACGCAGTTATCTTTGCTGCACAGCACAGTAGCATAGGCAGTATGATAACTCATACGATATACTTAACTCTCCTCTCTATATCTCTTATTTACCCTATCGATCAAAGCAAATTAAAACGAATCAACTCGACACGTTGGCACTCCTACTTCAACCATCAACTACTCCAACTCCAACTCGGCCTACTTTACTAGGCATTCCATCCGAGATTACTGATCATTGGTGTGTGTATCCTCGCGAGCAACCTCACTTTGAGGGAATAACATTTGGCTATAACCAGAGAGTAACTACCTACCTTAGATCCGGCATCACTGTCTGGGGCAACAAGCTGTCCGCTTCACAACAATAGGTAGAAAAGACAGAGAGGGCGTGCTAGCTGCGCTTGCTGATAAAGCATGCTGACAGGCAGAAGACGTTGCAATATACTTGCCGTAAGGTAACATCGGCGAGAACTAACAAACATTTTGCATGCAAAGGTAGTATAGCCATCTGTAGACGCATTTTGTATGCGGGAGACTATGCCGCAACGTCGTAGCATATGGGCCTACTAGCCCAGGTTGAGTAAATACGATTAGTATGCATTCATGCTAGATAGCTCAGATCTATAGTGTAGGTACGTAGTGTACACGTACATCTACACGTAGAAACAGTAGAGAACTTGTGTCGAAGCAACCAGCGCACTTACTAGACGTGGTGGGGTATTTGGGTATGCCCCAAAGACTCCGCAGCATCATGCCGTATAGAGCATTGGAGCAGGGTAGAACCCGCAACAAAAAGGTTCCGAATATCGCAACCAGCAAAAAAAAAAATCAAAAAAAAATAAGAATGAAACCCAAAAATCGGCAGCTTCACGAAAACGAGCCCTTTGGAGTGCATGCATGCATACACATACCTAGTGTATAGCTTATAAATTCATTAGGTAGACCGCCCCAACGTACGCTACCCGCTAGGTACGAAGTTCAGTGCGAGTCAAGCAAGACTCGGTCGGCCTTTGTGTGATCAGAACAGCGGGGCTAGTGGGCTGCACGCAGGCGCCACTCGGGGTAGGTTTCTGCGAAACAACCCGGAATATCCCCATGGAAAAAGATGATCAAAGAAAAAGGAAGATGTCATTGAAGGGCGCTTAAGAGCGATCAAAGTTGAGATACGTCAAGTATCTGACGTCAACCTACCAGGTTCGGGAAATACCTATGATGTGTCTGAGGGGAAGATTCGATATAACTGATGTATGTACTTCTTACTTTATATGTTGTGCAATTGACAATTGTCGTACAAGTCAAGTCATGTCGTATTCGACTCGCTACCTAACGTACCTCTCGGCAGTAGGATGTCCTGGAGACCGGAGAAAAAAGAGGGCATAGCCGAGGCCGGGCTTTGTTGAGCGTCGTTGATTATAAATCTGTGCAGCTTATGGTATGGTGTTCCAACCAAACTCACCAACTGGCAACATGTCACGTATAACATATCATATTCAGCACTGTATACTACCCGCAGAACACGCTAGTTATCCACTGCAGAAGTTGCTATAGTAGTATAGAATAGTAGTATCGCCATCGTTAGGCGCGAGGCGTGGTAGCGAGTGCCTAGTGCGGGATCGGTGTGAGGGTAGGTAGTATATATTGCACATGCCATCCGCTCACAAGATGGAGAGGCAAAGATAGGAATTAATAACATGAGCATATAATAATGAATAATTTGGAGACAGCGACGAGGTGTTGCCTTGCTATTATCTCACGGGGAGGGGAAAAATTAGGTAAAACCAACGTGGGATGCGAGATGGGCTTTCAGGGTTCTCGGGTCTGATTCGGGGTTTGATTGGCCTAGATCGTGTGCGACTTACCGCTTCTTGACAAGCGCCAGACTAAGTACGCAAACTACCCACCGGTGTAACATCCCAACTCGCCTTCAGCAACCGTGTAGCTGAGTGGTTGATTGTACCTAGGAATAGGTACCTATTTCCTTCTCGCAACAACTTTGAGCTGGGATCATGGTAAATATGATGCAACTATGATAATCCAAGGCCTCAAGATACTACCCGGGTAGCGGATGGCAGATCAATTGCTCTCGGAGGTGGACTGCGTTTACACTACGTACCTATGATTCACGACAGTCTACTTAGGTACCTCGGATTGTGTAGTGTTCTGTGTAGCACAGAGCCACTAGGTTAGGATCCTAGTGCAAGTATTAGCGTACCTAAGTGCGCCTCGGTGCTACCTAGGTACGAAATATTGGGTATACTGCATACCCAACGTCAGGTGAGCGTCAGCCGTTCAAGGCAAACCCCCACTACTCGCCAAGACGGTGCCATCGCAGTAGCGAGAAACACCAGCGCTCGGCTAGCCTATCTGGGGACATGCCGGTGAAGACCGGCAGCTGTGGCGGTCTTTTCCACGGGTTCTTTGAGTGGTGAAAGTTGCCAAGCACCGGGTTGGCAGCGAAGTATAATGTAGAGAATGCGCATCAGCACAATTTCTATTTTTCCACTCCAAACTTTTCCGGGTCTTGTTAATTAATCATCAGCAACCCCTCAACCAACGAGAAACGACCTGCCGCCCGACTTCGAATTGGGAAGACGAAGAGGACATCTCAACATCGGATGGACGAAACGACACACCAGCCATACACAGATCAAAGCATCCAGCCCATTCAGCTCGAGGGTTTGAAGAAAAGATTGAGCAGAGAGGAAATACCAGGTCGCAGTACCTGGGTTGATTCAACCCGCGCGCAGGAGTATTGAGTCACCAAGACGCCATTGCAGATACTGCTGGTCTACCTAAAGAGAGACTGGCCAGCAGGCATCGTCGCCGACTACGGCCGTTATCACGATTTCAATCCAGCAGCATCAGAAGCAGCAGCGTTCGCATACGCACTCCCTCGACGAGAACAACATGTCTGGCTACAACGGGCGTCGGGGCCACCCCGTCAACGTGTCACAGCTATTACAGGATCTCAACAGGATTCCTGAACCTGCACCGCAGCCCGACGACAACCTGCCCAGTCTCGACGACGAGCTGGCCATGTTTACCAACACGAATTTCATAGACTGGGATGCCGGGACACCCCGTGGAAGCGCCCATGAAACGTCCGCCACCACATCGCCAACGAACGAGCGGGTCTCTTCCGACGCGGTTGGCGGTGACATGACAAACTTCGACTTCAACCTACCAGGTTAGTGCGGCTCGTACTCTTTTTGTCTGTTGGCTCGTCTGCGGCATGTCTGCATTGTTTGACTGTTCGATTGATTCGTGTTGCACTGCGACCTCGACTTTGCGCTGATGACTACGCCGGGGCGTTTTGTTTCTGCTACGTCTCCCCGCCTTGTCCCTGTCCCTGCCCTGCCCTTCTTTCCCCCCACACCCAGCGGCCAGCAACAGCACAGATCTCCTACTTTCACGGGGGATGTGGAAGGTGCAAATCTACCCTTACAAGCGTGCCGACTCCACTCCGGCTTTCCTATTTGCCGCGGACCTCCACTCTCTGCAGCTTCTAGGCCCTGGCTTGTGGCTTCCGGAGCCAGAAACCCCTTCGTTTTGACTGTTGGGATCATCTCTACACGTCCGAGTGGATCGCTGGTGCAGTCTGCCCAGCCAAGCATCGTGGCAGTTCACTGAAAACGACATCTTGCACCAAGATGCGTTCTTTGACTCTTTGACCAATCGTGTCTCTGCCAGCCCTCGGCCCCCGCTGGTCCCCACCGCACAACCCACCTCTCGGGCGGCTGATTGGCTCGTCTGCCATTATGTGGGGTGTCCATCCCGGCAGACCCCTGAAGGTTCATTCGCTCGACAGAATAGCATGCTATGGCGCAATCCTTCCGATGGTGCAATTCCCCGTGATCTTGAGGTGATCGTTGCAGAACGCCGCAAGAGCCACATGCAAAGGCACTGCTTTCACATCGAGCTTGCTGGCGCCTGATGGCCATGGCGCTTAATTTAACCTTTTGTTTTCTTTTTCTTAAACATTCGAAGTTGTCATCTCGGGTGTGGAGCACCTCACTTATCTATCCTACGTTTTTGCCTCATGTTTGTTCTCTTGGTTGTGCCACGGCGGTCTAACATCACGTCATGACTTCAGGCGACTTTAATGGCTTCGAATTCCACAATTACCCGACGCCAAACGTCAGCAGCTTCTCGGACAACATAGGCACTTTGGCGCCTATCCAGCCCTCTCCTCCCTACCCCTCCAACGGGGCCCAGAACTCTTACGGATCATCCATGCATTCCGGAGATAAGATATCTGCCGATGCACCCCCTCGACGCCGCCAACTTTCCTTCGAGGAGCAGTCGAGGTTAGCTGCCGAAGAAGACAAGCGGAGGCGGAATACGGCCGCCAGCGCCCGCTTTCGGGTGAAGAAGAAGGCTCGCGAGCAAGCTCTCGAGAAACGCGAGAAGGAGCTCAGCGACAAGGTCGGCGCCCTCGAGAGCCGCATCTCGTCTCTGGAGACGGAAAACAAATGGCTCCGAGAACTCGTCATGGAGAAGAACGGCGGTAGTGATTCGGTAGTGTCGGCCCTGCTCGAGAAAGCAAAACCCGAGTCGACGAGGAAGACGGCACAACATGCCAAGGGGGAGGCATCTTGATCTTGATCGAATTTACGAACAATAACGCGGCGTCGAAAACACGCGCATGATTGTATTACAAAGGACAGGCGTTGAATAAGGAGGGCAATCATCTGGGAAACCACAACAGGCATACCCTTTGGGAGCTGGAAGGCGGCGGGCCGGATGGGGAAGGGGGGCGCGCATCCATTGATGATCCATGATCCCGTACATACACATAATCTGTTTTTGAGCCTTGATTGATTGTGTCGACCTTTTTTGAGTCACTCTCGTATATACGTTACATATATACACATATACCACTCTTGGCAGCAATGATCTGCCCACGAACGACTTACGATATATCCTGTTTTCACATTTACTTCCCACCCTGGCTCGAACAGTTTCTCATCATCTACCTACCCCAACGCCCGCTTGAGGATACCTCAATTCACCCCACTTTTGAATAAGCAATAAATACTACCTACTTGACTCATACAACGCTCAACGTTAATCTTAGTATTGTCATCAACACGTGTCTCACATGACAGAGGCATAGTAATATCAGAGTTAGCCCAATGGCCCGCTGTCGAGTATATCGAAATCACTGCCTTTCCGTGGGACCTAACCCAAGGTAATGACTCCACTAGCAACATGGAGAACCGGTCTGGTCTGACTCAGCCCGCCATCCTTCCATCCACCCAGATGCGTATCTATCTATCTATCAATCACAGTAGGTAGATAAAGTATTTATTATCTACCTATCTATCTCTCCTCCGTATCCCGAGCGGCCCCGCCCGCAGAGCCATCCGCCTCGGACTTCGCGGCGCGCAACTTCGCAAGCCGCGTCTGGTTTCGCTTTCCCACTACATTTGAGTATGCTCCGTGGTTAGTTCGGTTCAGCTCAGTTATGCGCAGTCATGGGATTGATCGACGAGAGAAGAAGGAAGAAAAAAAGAAAAGCGCGATTGGTCGAAAGGTAGGAAACGTGAAGCTGGTCGAAATGAAAACTTTTTAATGGTCGGAGAGGGGGGAAAAAACATGTGCGGGTGAGTTCCCGTGCTTGTGCTTGTGCGTGTGCTTGTGAAATGGTGTATCAGGTAGGTATAGGGCCGCGAAGGGAATAAAAAGCATACATAGAAGGAAGAAGCCCAAAAGTCAAAAAAAAACTTGAAAATAGATAATAAAAGAGCAGTTGAGACGAGATGAAGTGAGGTGGGGGAAAGGAAGGTGAGATAAGATAGGATGAGAAAAGATGAGATGAGATGAATTGGAGCGAGATAGAGATAATATTATGAGAAAAAATGGCGGGCCAACTCACGTATGCGCAGTGTGTTCTCCCGCTCGATGTCGGCCATCTTGTCCCAGTTCGCGACCCGGCTCAGCGTGCCGTCGACGTTGACGACGAGCGGGCCCAGGTGGTCTAGACGGAGGGCGGCGCCACCGACCTCGAGGGTTTGCGACGGGCCGTCTGCGGCTGGGAGGGCCGGGAGGGCTGGGGGCGGCGCTGGGTTGGAGGCTGTTTCGGGGTGTGCGGTGTTGCTGCTGTTGCTGCTGTTGCTGCTGTTTCCCGAAGCCGTCTCTGGGCTGGTCATCGTTTGTTGTGGTGGTGATGACGATGAGGATGAGTTTGTGTAGGAAGAGTATGGGCGATGTCTAGACTCGATAACACCTGAGAGTGGCTGTGGCGGTTGAAAGAAAGCGCGATGGCGATGGGCTGTATTGGTTGAAGCAATATTCCGAGTAGGTCGTGAGAATTGTGAGAACGATTTGGAGGCTTGCTGTGTTTTTAGTCTGTTTGCGAAGATCGTGCGAAGAGTTGATTGAAGCCCGCCAGTCAATTTCATTTCGTTTGTGAGTTCCAGATGGTTAATTATTGTGATGTACAGCGTTGAAGATGGATTGTTGTGCTGGGTCCTTAGGTAGGCTGAGGTATCGACCAATTACTCCAAGATTCTAGTCTTTTCGACTGCTGAAGGTATTTTGGGGTTCGCCTAGTAGTCATTTGAGTAGGTATAGTCCTACAGAATGTACCTTATATTCGGCATCCTACTCTATCGCTGCACTTTCAACTTGGTTATGTAAATTTTGCCTATCTAGGCTTAAAGAACTCATAGGTCACAACTTCATTTTTTATTCGATACGGAGTTTAGCTGTCAACATCATCCATGATGAGCGATACATTATGGTGGATGGATCTCAGCGTAGGTATGTGAAGTCCACGGTAGGTAAAAATTAAGAGGTACCTTAGGTATTCAACAACCCCCACAGTCACGTGCTTTCGCGTTTATTGTCCCCGCGAGTCGGCTAATTCCCCCTTCGAGAAATTTACCGAAATAATATACCTAGAGAGGTATCGCTATCGGCCCCCACAACTTGCAGGAATCATATCGTCATTCTTAACGCCAATTCTCCTAGAGATGCGCGTGCTGGTTATTGGAGCTCGCAACGGATTACAGCGAGAGCGAGAAGATGGCGACTACTAATTTGATACGGGCACCTCCGTTACATATACCGTGGCCCACGGTCCACGGACTCACCGAAGATCCCGTAGGGGTTCGTATTCTCATACGATTTTCACAGTTGAACGCCAGAGGCATTGTATGTTTTGTAGCGATACATCGCCATTCATTGTGATTGTTGTATTAGGCCATGAAACACGTTATTCGTGATGTTGCCAGAGGTATCGTGCTCCTGAGTGATCATGGGCCACTGGTAGGTCTCTTCTAAGTCGAGGATATATAGACGTGTAATTAGGAGTATAGGGCATAGACTCGATTCCATTGATCCCTAAGCCATTCTAATTAACACTAAGTAGGGAGGCCATGCTCCCTATATAGACCGAGTGATTAATACAAATACACCCGAAGACGTAGATGCTAACCCCCCCGCGACCTTGTTTCCCGACAGGGGCCTTTGGATTTCTTTGTGAGTCGTGATCGTTGCCGTGGATGGGCGATAATTCGAACGCCGTTACGTATCTCCGGCCTATGATTGCCTCTACTTCCTTCCTAGCCGCTGGGGCTGGGGAGCGATTGACCACGTTCTTTACAAATTACCATGTTAGAGATTCCTTGTCTGGTCTAGACTCGGTCAGCATGGCTTCCTCGGAATGATTGTGATGTATTAGGCGTTTTGTGTTTCGTTCGACGTTGTGCGTGTAAGTAAGAAGCCGACGTGAGCGAGCACGGAAGACAACCTTTGACTTCAAGATGTTACCCCTCTCGGTCGGACTGGGAGTGTCATGGTAAAGCTTCTTCCTTCATGGTGACACTGTCGGTGTCGGAAGGGCTCATAGGCTCTGCAGATATCGTGGAGACGCACTCGTCGCATATTTCATAACTTGACGGGTCCAGCTCTCCGATAAGATACACGCCACAGTCTTCCCCCCTTAATGCGATCTCGCATGTGGCTGTTCTTGCTCCCCAACTGTCTTTTATAAATTTCTTGCAGTTGAAACAAAACTCGGCTGAATAAACGTAGTGGCACATCGTCGCGAATTCCGGCGAAAATCCAGCTTAGTTGATTAATATGTAGTGGTCGTACCTGGCGTTCGGGGGCGAGTGTTTTTCTCAGAAACGAGGTAGCCGAGTAAGAGCAGTATTAGTAGGAGTTGTCTAGAGATTCGATTGACTGATGCTTTTCAAACTGGTTTAATGCGAAGAAGCCGCGACTTATCTCCTTATATACTCGACGAGCCGCCAACATTCAATAATTGATGACCGCCGTGTCCCAACACCTCACTGCCAGTAAACCGACTATCGTGACACGTTATCCCTATACCATGGACGATTAAGGCACATAGGGGAAAACAAAGTTTCCCACGTGTGAACAAGGGGTAGAAAATATATTGATTCCATCCCTCATATTGCATAGTGTACGAGATGACAGGCTGCCTACGGTCCCGGGTTTAGGTAATTCCTAATCTAAATAGAATGATACCTCTCCCGGCATTGCCTAGAAGTCTCACAGGTGAATCACAAGCAGGGATGTATAGTACGGCGGCTTAGCCCTGCTCTGGTTGGTCAAGATGTAATGACGGACTACACGTCAAGCATCAAGCAAGGTCGCGTAGTGCAAGTCATCGGAAATTAATTATTAGGTTACCGACTTCTCGGTAATACTATTCCGTAAATCAAAGCGGACAAAGGCAAACAATGGTTGCTTGTAGAGTAGCAAACCCCGCTTTATTCACTGTCATTATGTCATCTTACCGGCACGGGTGTTGCAAAACTTTTCATACAACACACCCATCCCATATTTATCACAATAAACTTGTCATATTGGATTGTAGTGGGCTGAAAACTTGCCCCATACAGACAATAACCGAAGCAGCGAACACAAGGCAATCAAGGGAGACCCGAAAAAGCCCCTATCTCTTTACCGCCATTCCGCTTAAGCGTTCCCTAGATTGTCCATGCTTTCATAGTAGAACAACGCACCATCACTATGGTACCAAAGCAACTGGCTCAATAACCGCAATAGAGGCTACTTCATTCATACTTTTTGCTTTAGTGCAGTAACACCGGGTACTTCGTAACTCAGGTATGTTCTGTTGTGGTTGCGTTATGCCAGCATATAGTTTATTAGTTATCAATTGAGTGACTCATTGGTGAGGATTGTTAATTACACGAGGGACTTAAGGCGGCTATTTGTAGCCAAACACGCGAGTAAAGCTATTATATACGCTGAAGAAGCGTGACGCTCGTGGCCTCGAAATTACCTTGAGATGTGGTACTATGGGCACTTAGGATATCAGCATCCCACATTCAAAATATCTGTTCCTGAAATGTTCAGCTCCCTGCTAGCGTTACAGTTAATTAGTATTGGGTGGAAAGGAAGGGAAGGGAACGGCCCTAAGAAGAGAGACGTGTATATTATAACCAAAATATAAGGCAACTGTTTTCAACCACGCTTAAGACAACTCGTCGAATGCATTGAACATTAGTCCAGTGAGCCGGATCAGTATGTTTCTGAACTGTAACGTATCCCTACGTATTATAATCAAGACGCAGTAGCTGGCTCGCTTGCTGGATGCCCGTAATAGGTTCCCCCTTCCCCCAAACAGAAGCACGCGCCTGTCCTGTGAACACTTGCACAGGGCCCACACCCCCTATTCTAGAGAATCGCAACAAAACCAATCATAGACCGTAGACACATTGTAGCCATCATTACCGGCCGTAAGGGAATACTGTCAAAACTCGAGAAGTACCAAACCCCTTCGGTCGGCTACTGAGTCATTACCGATAGCAACCCTACCCAGCGCCGAGAGAGAGCAGGCGCAAGGGCCGTACTCTACACCAATTGCCGTATGCATTGACGATTGACCCTAGCTGACGGTTGGTACTGGGTAATAGTTGGCTGAAGTCCCACTGCCAAAAGAATTCAGGGGAGCGGTGGCATAGAGGAAAAATTCCCCGACGCAAACATGTGAATGGGCGGCACCAGACAAGGGAGCCAGCAAAGCGCGTCGCCTACGTGTTGGTTATAGGAGCCACAACGAAAACTGTTGGCTAGGAGCTTTTATTCTACAGTCACGCAATGCTGGAATTAAAAAAGTTTCGGCTCGGCCCTTTGTTTATAGGCCGCGGTATGCTGGCACGTACAACACGTCTACGTAATATCAGTAACTCAAGGATTTTGTTTCCATTTCGAAGGGATTTTTTTACAACAACGATAGCCAATAGTTGAGCATATAGAACGAATACACGATACGCGCTGGATAATCTCATAGAATATTATGGCTCTAAACCTAGGATGTAATTATCCGCTCTCCTCAACCATATTTAATACGTGCATGTTGCACTTCTCGACTCCGACTTGCACAGCTGTAGCTATCTTAGACCACTACATTCGCTCCGGAGTGATAGCACAAGATTGCTGGCAATCCATCTCACGTTCATTTCTCCTTTGCTTTAAGAATCCTGGCGATTCGAGCGCAAGTACGCTCCACTCCTTCAACACGACACATCTGCTGGCATATTACACTTGGTGATTCATATCATTCAACTCATTCACCTGCACTTACATTACCAGTAAACTGTCACGATGCTTCAGGTTCGAGTTATGCGAACAGTGGCTGCGCTGGCCGTAGTCCTTTGGTCTAGTATTGCCCTCGCAGCCCCCCACCGTCATGTGCACCATGCCTCGAGGCGAGCCCCTGGGATGCGTGCCAGCTCAGACGTGAATCCATTTCTGGTCACAATAAAGCCTCGCCAGATGGCCCTAACACCCATCAAGACAGCCGTCAAACCTCAGAATCTTTCGGTCTACTTGGTGGGAGAGGCTGCTGACCCTACGAATGCGGCGCAGCGCGTCGGATTTATTGCTCAGCATACAGCTGACGGCTCGACAAAGTATTTCATGCCGCCCATGAATTCAAAGCCAGGAGTCTCAATCACAGCCCCTGCCCCCGACCTAAAATGGACTGTCACGCCCGTCGGCACAAGTTTCAAAACGCCGGGTTCTATCAACAGCGGCCGTATCTACATAGCCGATGGCACCCTCAACTTCTTCGCCAGCGCAGACAGGAAAATTGTTCAACCGGATCCTCATAACCCGAGCGATGTTGCCAGTGAAGAGATCTGGGGCTTCATCGAACTAACCCACGGCAAAGACGCAAGCAATGGCAACGAAGACATGACTGTCAACCTGTCATTTGTCGACTGGGTTAGTCTTCCGTTGGGTATGAACGTGACCTTCGAAGAAGGAGGTAGCCAGAAGAGCGTACACATTCCCGGTCTCAACCCCGATGGCCTGGCTAAAGTCTGCGATTCATTGTCTTCCCTCGATAGCTTCTGGCCTAGACTGTGCCTCAGGGGACCTGACAAGACGCCACTCCGGGTCATGTCGCCGGAAAAATACATCAGCTTGCACCCAGAGGATAAGGACGCCGTTGGCTATTACGAGCCATACATTAGCCAGGTCTGGGAGAAGTACAAGAAAGTTGACCTGAAGATTAACACCCAGACGGCTGGCCCGAACTCCAACGTGAAGGTTGACAATGGCCAGGTAGTGACCTGCCGCGTTGGCTCAGACAACATCCTCCATTGCGACAACGACGCCGGTGACTTCAAGCGCCCTGTCTCAAGGGATATCTACGGCTGCGATTCAGGCCCATTCGCAAACCCTACACAGGGAGGCACGGAGTCGTGGTCGCGCGCACGAGTCAGGCCCCGTCTCTGCGCTGCCTTCGTTCGCTCAACGCTGCATCTCGATGCCGTCCAGCCCTCACACAACGTCACCTCAAGCATGTATTACAAGCAGTCGATTACTAACCACTACTCGAGGGTAGTTCACGAGAATCTCATTGAGGGCAAGGGATACGCATTCAGCTACGACGATGTAAACCCCGACAGCACGGAGAACTCGGCAGGGCTGGTCTCGATGACAAAACCTGTACAGCTAGATATCTTCATCAACACCTAGGATATCCAATTTTCAATTATAGTCTTGATTTTATCTTATATGGGATGATACTGGGTGGTGACTTTTGGGGGCTTCTGCTGCTTTCCGTAGCATCTGTCTGCTATTCCTTAGGGTTTCCCTCTAGGCATATTTAGGTCGTGACTCTATTGATCGGTAGAGCTATACAGGGAGATGCTTTTCAAATAGAGAAGAACATTAACATGAAAGGAATTGGCCCGGAAAGTGGGAAGGGACAGAGGCATGGGCTGCACAAAGAAGGGTATGCACCGGGTTACTATTATATACATACTATCGTAATGGACTTAAAAAAAAGATTGTACAATAATTTCTACATTTGAACTTCCCAGTGAAAATCTCCTGAATATTTTGAGACACGTTGTAGGTTGGTGTTGGTGGTTATTTTGTGGCTTGCACGGGTGTTCGCATGGCGGGCAAAGCTTCTGAAGGCCGTGATCGTCACTTCACATTTCATCAAGTGCCTGATTGCAGCAATTAAGGACATTAGTAGGTACAGCAATCACGGAACTTTATGTTTCAAAGCTTAGGCCTCTGGCAGAAATCAAGTTGCGAAACGCCAATGATTCTGCGCTCTGTTCAATTCAACTGTGATGATATCGCCCTTACAAGGGTGAGACGCATATTTCGCGTCTCCCTGATGCCCGTCTTTGGGACTAATGCTATATAGCAGTAATGTTCCAACTTACTGTTCGGTTTAGGCAGCTCCAATAATTACTGGTGAGGCTATATGCTCGTCTGGGCACATGTGGAGTCAGATGCTGGGCTTGGATTAGTAAATAATATCTATCTATCTAAGGAGCCTTTCAATCGTAGCTTGTCACTTCGAGGTATAAGGTGAAGTAGAAGGATTCAGAATTGACATTCCTCACTTGTAGGAATTCGGAGGGGGTCGCTAGAAGATCACTGAAGTGGCCATCCCGAATCTCATAGGCATGTTCCTCTAATTCTTTCCGTTTGGCCGCGTACTTGGCCTGCATCTGTTTGAGCCATTTTCCATGTTGTTAGTACACTGCATACAGCGGGGAGCTCCGAGGAAAATCGCTATGATACGGGCGCAACATGATAGAATCGTCGTAGACGAGCATAAGAAATAGTCAGGATAATCGTCCTTGAAAGCCACGCCGGCATACATTGAGAAAATAGACGAAGAGATTCACAAGCAAGTATAAATTAGGAAATAGTGAAAGGTTGGGAGAGGGAGGGGGGGAGGGGTTACACCTAATTCAAACCCGGTTATTCAACCCAACACAAGAAATTTTTGAGGCTGCTACGAGCCGAAAAAATGTCACGTCTCACTTTGCCTGTGCCATCCGTTTTGCAAGAGCTAAGCAAACAACATTCTGGCGACATTGTCACCCTCACCGCAAAACCGGGCCAGATATGTGATTTCACAAATCGCCCCCTTGATGCTGCTGAATTAGGATTGCGAGATCGGATGACTTCCACGATCTCATGCAAGCTGATTCGCTAGGGGTCTGTCTACATGAAGAGCACGGTGAAGAAAACAAACCCGCGGTCGACCAGGGCAGCTAGATACGAGACCCAAGAGTACCATACTAGGCCTGTACGCAACGTCGTGGCGACATAGGTCCTGCCTGGGGCGCAATCAGCCGGTCTAATGGATCGGTGTCGCGAATTCTGGCTGCCGCGACGTCGGAAAGATTGTCATGCACAAACCCGTGAACCGAGCCGGGATTCATAGTCGCTAGACACTTCTGGCGAGGATACTCCCGATGGAATTACGTCAGGGTAAATACTGAAATACTAATTAGTGTCTTGGAGATAAGCTCGTAGTAGCTCAAAAGTAAGAGCCATATAGGACGGACCGGTCAAGTGTCCATAGCCAGACCATCCGCGGAGTGCGGAGAGCTGTTTAATTTAAGCTCTGCCCTGTCGTTGGATTCCCGGTCATAGGCACGTAATACTCTGTCGGGTAAAAACGATACCGTTAACTCCTAAGTCGTCAACCCCTTTATGGTTAACTCCTAAAACCGGATCAATGCAACATATATACATATCAAGTTATATAAGTGTGTGTATGTGTGTGTATACACTCCACATCTGCAGCAGCCTCTGATGTTACTTTGTCTTCAAGGGCAGACTGATATCCAAACGAGTTGGGACTGCGATCACTTGTGGTAATGTTGAGTACTTGAGACTCATAATTTTGAGGGCGGGATGTGGTATGTTATACTCAAAATGGTGATAGGAGAATCTTTTAAATCGGGAACGTTGTGCTTTTGTTCCCAAGCAGTGTCGTAATTCCATGATTTGATTCACCCCCTCAAACATTTAGCCCTAAGACAAGATTTCGGCACCAGAAGTGGCAGACGGCCAAACCCGCGAACTGGCCAAACCCCGGACCGCTGAATCAGTGGTCCACTAGACTTACCAGATGTGGTATTCTGGCTACTGAAGCCCCACTGATCGGCAGGCCGGACCCCCGTACAGTATACCAGCGACGAGGACTGTGTAGCACTCCTGCAATAACGGCCAATACCATGGGGGCTTGTATGGATTACGAAGCATAATTAGTTGTTCCATCTAATCTACCTAGGTTAGTAATTACCTACCGTAATACTAAGTACATAAAGGCATATGCTCGAGGACTCAGGAGACATCATCCGAGTAAGATCCACCATTCGGATCGCGGCCACTTAGTTATATAAGCAGCTCCGTTATTCCACTTTTGAGGACTGGTGCTAAATAACTACCTCGGCATTTAGTTAGATACTCCTGTTAGTCAAATTCCAGTTGAATGAATTAGGTACTCCATGCGTAGGTGGCTTCACCTTTATAACACCTACTTCATGCCCACCTCCCTAGGGAGGTAGGTAGGTAGGAGTGCAACGTCGTGGAGCAGGGTAGCCCGCAGAATGCAGGAAGTCGCTTGGTGATCCCGGTCAGTCGGATTTCGATTTCAACGGCGCTGCGGTCTTCGCAGAATCGCCTGTACCAACGCCCTCCCGGTTTTCGTCAACTCCGTAATAATGTCCAGATGCCCAGATGCCCAGATGACTTGGATGATATGGAACAGGTATATATAAGCATAAAAAGATTTGCCCGGGCTAAATCTCTGCCGGTTGCATTAAATCTGGAGTGGCACGATATGCCTCTCTAGATATACTGATATAGGAGCTTCCGGCATTCCGAATCCCACAGTCATGACGGTGTTGTGATGACACCCCCTCCTAACGTTTTGGGTCACGAAGTCTCTCCTTTCCCTCACTCCTGGTCCTCAGGTATATGTAGTATGGTGTATAGTATAACGTACGGGGCATAACAAGCGGGGACGATGGAGAGTGCGTAACGTGGTTAACATCTCGTGTCCCCAGCTGGTGTTCAAACACTGATTCAGCTTTTCCATCGGCCTCCGGGGAGTGGGGCAGAGAAATGGACCATATAGAGATATATATAAGAAAGCAAGACAGAGGCACTTGGTTGACAGCATTTGAGAATCCCCTCATCAGTCGCAAGTAATCCTCCCTCGCCATGACGGACCAACCAGAATCTCCTGTGGCTGCATTCAGCAGCCCCCCTCTCTACCTATATTGGCTGGGTACTACCATTCTTCTCTGGGCATGCGTCGCCACCGCTGGCCGTGTTGTTTACAACCTCTTCTTTCACCCCCTGCGAAGATTCCCCGGTCCGCTGCTTGGTCGAGCCACGAACCTCTGGCGCGTCAGCAAGATATTTTCTGGCAATTTGCACACAACCGTTAGGCAGCTACATGAGAAATATGGCCCCGTCGTTCGTATCGCGCCGCACGAGCTATCATTCATCGAGGCGCAGGCATGGAAGGATATTTACGGACATCATAACTCTTACGAGATGTCCAAGGATTCCAATTTCTATCGTCCGATGGGCAGAAATGTGGCTGATACGATCATATCCGCCGATCGTGACCACCATAGTCTGTTGAGGCGCCAGCTCTCACACGGATTCTCCGACCGTTCGATGCGTGCCCAGGAACCTATTTTCCGGGAATACGTGGACCTTCTTATGCAGCGATTGACAGAGCGCGCGGGCACCGGTAAATCATTGGACATGAGAGCTTGGATGAATTTCACCACTTTCGACGTCATTGGAAATCTCGCCTTCGGCTCGGATTTCGGCTGCCTCGAGAATGCATCTTACCACCCCTGGGTTGAGGCAATTACCGCCAACCTGAAAGACTTGGCGGTAATGAGAGGATATCTACAATTCATCTCCCCAGCTCTCATTTTCAAGCTGTTTCAGCTCGGCATGTTCAAGGGACGAAAGGCACATGCAACATATGCAAAGAAGAAGATCCAGGGTCGTTTGGAGATGACGGCCGAGCGCCCAGACTTTATTGAGGGGCTTCTTAAGAAACGAGACACTCTAGTAAGCTTAATGCTATGATGGACCCAAGAATGCATCAGACTAATCATGTATTAGTCTTTAGAGGAAATAGAGCTGAACGCCGCACTTATTGTTCTCGCAGGCTCCGAGACCACGGCCACCTTGCTTTGTGGCGCACTATATTTATTAGGAAAGCACCCCGATGTCCTCGATAAGGTCGTTCACGAGGTCAGAACTTCATTCAATAATGAAGACGAGATTGATCTGATATCAGTCAATGGCCTGAGCTACATGTTGGCATGTCTCAACGAGTCGTTTCGGCTATACCCCCCTGTCCCGGTTGGTCTGCCTAGGGTTGTGCCAAAGGGGGGCAACAAAGTCGCTGGGCACTGGGTACCACAAGATGTGAGCTCTTCTTGTTTTTCTGCGTCGAGTTCATACGATGCTTTGACTTGATATTACATGGACTCTGGCTGATTTGGACTCGTTACAGACGACTGTGGGGGTATGGCAGCTTGCCGCCAATTACAGCAGTAGGAATTTCACCAAGCCAGAAGAGTTCCGCCCCGAAAGATTCCTGGGCGATCCGGAATTTTCCAACGATAATCTGGACGTAGTCCAGCCTTTCAGCGTTGGCCCGCGCAATTGCATTGGGAGAAAGTACGTGCCGCCGTGATGCTTCCGAGCCACTCTTTCGCTAACGAAATCCTCGCAGTCTGGCCTATGCGGAGATGAGACTCATCCTAGCAAGGATGCTGTTTAAATTTGACATTAAGCCCGCGCCAGGGGCTGCGAACTGGATCGAAAACCAAAAGGTCTTCTCCATCTGGGAAAAACCCGAACTGCCCTATTACTTGAGCATCGCTTCCAAGACTGCGTAGTCGGATAATTACATCCTATGAACCACCCAATACATCATGTTGCCCAGAGTATATTGGAGGGAGAAATGAGAACTGAAGTCCCAATATCTCTCAAGGTCAATCGCTGGCGTCATGCTATCAAACTTATATAGTCAAGTGTGAAAGCAACCACTGTAAAATAGTCTTAGGTTCTGGTGCTGTCGATCGAGAGGATCGATAAGCCGATACCTAAATTCATGCTCTCTTCCTCATTTCAGGTCATCGCCCTACACGATCGGGAGAATCATGTCGGACTAGTTATAACGGCAAATACTGTCTTAATAATATCTCTTTGCGTCACCTTCCTGCTCATTAACAGGCATTCAGTTGGCAGCAGGGGTAATCTGATGAATGTCTAGGGCCTACGCTCGTGTGTGAGGAGAGGGTTAGAAAACATCATGCTTTTTTTATGAGAAGAACAAAAGAAAAAGAAAAGAAACCCTCGAAGACAGAGATATTATTACTCCCGAATATTGCTATGTCAGAATTTAAACAGCCCAACATGCCAGCATGTGCGACTAATTACACACGATTCTATATGACTTGAAAATGGGCACCACTGCCTGTTATCTAATGACGTCCTGGGATGAAAATGGTACGGTTGTCACGCTTGCGCAGTCTCGTGCCCTGTCCACTACCCGCAGGGACTAAGTAGATCGAATTCCCGAGAAGATGGGGGCTTAAACAAAGTTGTAGAGGATAGAATTAACATCCAAGTCCTGCGCTAGCAACGGGAAGCGCTCTAGAAACTCCCTAGTTATCCCCCAGCCGTCGAGCCTCAAGAACGTCTCGCGAAAGCTGGCCCGTAGCACATACTCCCCGTTCTCGCCCGGTTCTAGAAACGTCTCGTTCCAGGGCCACCTGACCTTCATGCAACAGCTCAACATGCCCATGACGTCCCGGGGGTCGTAGACGTGCAGCGTCTTGATGAGGTTTATCCGCAGCCTCGGCCACACTACGTAGTCTACGAAGTAAGGGTGTGCCTGGCAGAGCTGCTCGCTTACTGGGCGCTGGAAGTCCTCTAGCAGGGAGAAGCGGTGCTCGCTGGGCTGCAGCGACCATTTGATCAGACGGTACGCCAACCACCCGGCAGCGACGCGTTCCGGATCTCGACATCGCCACTGATTCGTGGTGGAGGACACGGCGTGAGCCAGCAGGTTCGTCTTGGAGCCATACAATAACTCGAGGGGCTTCGGCTCGTCGGGCGAGCTGTACACTAGTTTCGGGTTGCCTATGCAAACGCTGGCTAAGGAGGACCAGGTGAGGTCACTGTCGAGATGAAAGGGCGTTATACTCCATCGTGGGGAAGTGAGGTCTTCTATGGTCTTTCGCTGCGGTCGCGTAGTAGGCCTGGTTTCTTTTGCTCCGGCAGGCGGAGAACCGGGCAGAGGCGATGCCGCCCCTCCATCGTCCGCGTGAGTTGGGATATTAGCATCCGCGGTGCTCGGGGTCGTATTGGGCGTTAAGCTCTCCGATGGGATAACCGATACTGGCACGGGGTCGGTCCATGAAGTCACGAGACGCCGGATTAGGAATTGCCGGTTTCTCAGTGTTTCGTTCTCAGAGTGCAGGCCATAGAACCCTTGTCGCAGACCGTCTAACTCGCGTTCCAAGTCCGCGATGCGCTGCTCAAGCGCGTGAACGTGGGCGTCCCGCTTCTTCCGAAGATTATGCTGCGCTCTGCGATCACGTGCCCTCTTCTTGACAAGAGAGTCGGAAATGGCCTCTTGGTCGCCCATCATGCGCGGGATATTAAGCGCAGATCGACGAATAGAAGGGGGGTGAGTTGCCAAGCGGGTTAGGATGAATAAGTGCCGGGAAGATTTTAGCTTGTTGAGGACCAATACGCTCACTACCTTCTCAAGCGGTTTTATTTATGCTCAACCAAATCATTACGTATTTCTGGAAATGCACTATTTATATCCCTGTCGGAAGGCGGAGACGCGAGTCGGGCCAAGACCACGAGAACCGATCCCCAGATTCGGCTACCCCTGGCTAGAATGAATCTGACGCCTTGGTACGGAATTGGCAGAATGCGAATTCCTTTCGCCACGGAACATCCCGCTGACGGTTGAGAATGGTCTGTAACTTGAAGAAGGAAATGAAGAAAACAGCAAATATTTCCTCCGATGTGCATCGGAGTTTAATTGTAATTTAATTTGTTTTGTTTCGTTTTTTTACAAGAGTGAAAAGCCTGATTACAATCGCAACACCTTGTCCCATTCTTAGATCATTCACAGAACCGGTTCGTATGGCGGTCGAAAGAGGCGTGTTTTCCCCATCCGATATCAAACTCCATGACAAGCCCGCTACAACGAAACCATTATAACGATATCAGGCGATCGAAGATTTTGTGCAGATGTAACGTGATGGAATTTCAAGTCGTCACTCTGATTTTCGAGTTATTGAAAAATTGCTGCACTGGTAGAACAGCATTGATCCCGTTACCAAGAAGACATTATATCAAGGTATTGTATTCATGAAGTATACGCATCTTACAGATAGCGAGTCGCGCGCACGAGTCGCGGGCGAGTAATGTCGGCCCGGTAAATCCCGTCGTCTAGCTCGCTGCGGTCGCTATTGTAGGAATAACCACGTCTCATCGGGGGCGGCCTGACGGATTCTTGGGATTTCTCGCGCGCTGTCGTTGGCGCTGGCGCCGCCGACTGCCGCTCGCGCAGGTTCAGGAGCCACAGGGCGGCGTTGCCGAGCTCGCCCATCCACCACAGGGCGATGAGGATGACGCCGACCGTCACGGGCACGGCGGTCGCCCAGTACAGCCACTGGCCCTGCTCGAGCTCGCGGACGTCGGACGTGTTCATGCCGAAGATGCTCGAGATGGCGCTCAGCGGGAGGAAGATGACAGTCACGACGGTGAAGGCGTAGAGAGCTTGCTCCTGGTAGTCCTTGCGCGTCTCGTTCTTGTATATGTTCTGCCACCACCCGGACGGCCCACGTCAGCTCGGTTGCATCACGAAAGGAAAGGAAAGGAAGAAAAAATGATTCCAACTCACCGCTTGCTGCAGCGCTGCCGCCTTCCTCCGAAACTGCGTAAACTCTGCCCGCCGCTGATGAATCATGGTCTGGCAGTCCCTGGCCAGCAGCAGTCGGTATCCGCCGGGGTCGAGGGCTGAGAGCTGGAACTCGTCTTTTGGGTCGTCATATCCATCCCGGTCCGCAGAATAGACGGACCCTTCGTCCTCGTTTCGGTGCGCGTAAGCATGCGACTGAGGGTTTTCCCTATACCGAGCGGGTGTCACGTTATAGTTCCTTGTATCGCGATAGCGCACCGGTGAGCGCGTACGAAGTCGTTCGGGTGGACTGCGCTGAGTCATAAGGGGCTCGACCGGAGTATAAGGATCACCTGGGGTATAGGATTGCCCCGGAACCGCAGTCCGAGACCCCGAGGTGCTTCTCCGCATGATCTCGCCGAATATATTGTTCTGTTGCTCGATTGTCTCTGTGATGACGTTGATTTCAGCAGCTAGCCACTGGATCTTCTCCTGGTGGGACACGGCCGGCTTCGTCTCGATCTCATTCTCCTTTCATTGGGATTGATGATTAATACTCTGTCGTCACCTACTTCAGGCTTAGGGGTCATTGTGAGAACTCACCAAAGTCTTGATCCACTCAGAATAAATATTATTAATGTTGGGGTAGGGTCCCGTTAAGTCGCCCAGAAGCTTGAGACTTATCAAGGATAGAACATCGGTTGGCAGAATAGAGGCGTATGTCGATATGGATGATGACGAGAACGACTTCAAGATTGTCTGCATCCCTGCCTGCAGAAGACGAGAAAATGTACGCATGTGAGACCAATACAGGCTATTGTTCACTGAGCCCTGAGCGATAGCGAGAATAAAGTAGATGTAGGCTTGCAGGAGCTGGGTGGGGATCTCGATGCCAGTCTTTTCTGGATCCGGAGCGTGCGAGATGATCTGTTGGAAGAGTAGGATCTGACGACTGATAACGCGAAGTTCTTTCCTGGCGGAATACAGACTTAGATTGGCCGTCCGCTGCCTCTTTGTCCAGTCCAACGCCTCTGCTTCACCGTCTTCTTTAGGAAATGGCATCTAATGGCAGCGAAGACGTTCGGTTAGCGTGAAACTGTTCTATTTAGGAAAACATGTGTCGAAAGGGGCCAAAACTCACATCCAGAAGAAGTTTAAGAGCGCCCCAAAACTTGCCGACACTGGGACCAGTAAATGACAGCGGCAGAAAGTACGTGAAGATGGCATTAACGGCGTTGAACGTGTCGATTCTGTCTCGCAAATCCGTCCGAAGCCTTGACCCCTTATGCAGCTCGGAGAGCTTCGCTTTGACAGCGAGGCGTTCCATCTCCGCTCGTATCTCGCCCGGAGTTGATTCAGGACACTCATTGTATGCGCGCTGATCTCTTTTCCGCGTTCTTTTGCATATGAACTGATCGATGAGTCCCAGCTCGACCCTGACAGTCATGGCCCTAGAGGACGCTGGACTAGGCTGTATCCATGCAAAGGCGCTGAAGCTCTTTGAATCCTGAGACAGCTCATCCGCCACGGAGGAGTTCGGAGTAGCTGTCCTAGGCCCTCCAGTAGCTCCCGCTATGCCGCTGCCTGTGCTCGCTCCACCAGAATCAGGCTGCTTCGCGGAGGCCGTTGACTCATGAACAGGGGCTAGGACGCCTCGAGCCGGTGGATTTGGCAGTGGCCTTGGGGAGACGTTGTTAGGACTGTCTTTCGTTTCCTTTATTCGAGACTTACTTCATGACGGCCTCCAGTAGGACACTGTTTGTTCCGTATCGAACCGACTCGACGATGTCCGACCAATCGTTCGGCGACAACAGCTTTCTGTGCTGATAGAACTGCACGTTACCCGGCCAGAATTCCCAGAAGTGAGTGATAAATGCCTGCTCATCACTTTAGTGTGATTCTTTTTCTTTTATTTCTCCGGTGCAACGAGAACGCCAGAAGCAGGGGAACTTACAAACCAGGTCAAACACTCTCCAAGTGGAATAGCCCAGAGAGTATTTCCACGGTACTCCACCAGTATCCTCGGCTCGTCGCATGTGCCGCTCTTTTCTTTAGGCGGCACGCTCTTTACCTCGAGCCTGTCGTCGCTGAGCATGTCATCGGACATGGTGCTGCAGGTTACCAAGAGAGCTGGCGCAATTGTGAATAGGTATGCAACATGTCAGGAAGCGAGAACAAGTATAGGAAGCATACTCACAATTGTCAACGACGACAGCCCACAGCTGTGAAATGTGGAAGCAATGTCCCTCGGGCCCTTCTTTGATCTGTCGTACGGCCTGATGCATATCTCTCGCCATCAGATGTTGCGAATAATCCGCCTGCATCAGTGTCTGCGCCGGGAACAGCTCTGGCGAATACTTCTCGGAGGAGTATTTTTTCAGCTCGAAATAAGGGAGGCTGACCCAGTATACAGCCCTATTCCGTGATGTGGACATGTCGGTACCGTCAGACAGAAGCTTTCGCGATGGGGATCCTTTCATCTGCATGACTTTGTGGTCTCCATGGGGAGTGACGAACCGCCTGATGCCGCGATTCCTGACATTCTGCAACAGCTTCTTGATGCCGCTCTTCTCAGAGCTTGTTAGGTTGCTGATACCGCCAATTGTGTCCTAGGTGGGTTAACATTCCGGTCTTACTGATGTGTGGAAGAGACAGAGCATAGCACGTCGTGCCAATGGCGGTACTCTTGTTCAGGGACATACCCAAAACGCGTCGAAATTCATGACTGGCTGCTGCACATGACTTGGGGACCGTTAGCTTAATCCTCGGTACACAGATGCAGTCGTCAAGTTCAAGATTAGCACAACCATGGTAACCTACATCCATCTGAAGAGTGCTTGCTGAGGGTGCCGTGGATCGTGGAGCAGGGTAAGTCTCGAGCTGTGGCTGCCTTCGCGGCATGCATCACCCGTGTACTGGGCTTTGTAGATATGCATGGTCTTTGCAGTTCGGGGGGGAGACGCCCCGATCGTGGGCAGGAAAGGCACGGACGAGTCGGCTGAAGACGGTCTGCCTTCGAGGGACCCAGAGGACACTGATACATATGACGGCGTGAAGTTGTACAAACCGTCAGAGTCCTCAACCTCACTGGTTGAAGAGTATACAGGGTACGGGCTGGCGACGCGATATGGGCTAGGGGCACGATCTGGCCTTCGGCGCCTGTGCACACGGCCATGAGAGTCGTCTCCTTCTCCTTCTTCTTCTTCTTCGCCATAATAGCGCCACCCTCGCCGCCGACTGCGTACTCGGCTTCGATCCTCCTCCGAGTCGTCCGAATCAGCACTAACATAATTTCTTACGATAACTGGAGCGTTCTGTGCCCGCGGTATAGCGTCATTTAGGACAACAACGTTCCTCTGCCCTCGAGCGCCGGTTTGTCGATCCGACGTTCTCATAAGAAGCTCAGGTATGTGCCTTTTTGGGCGCTTGGCGTTGGCATTAGCGACGTCGTCTCAGATATCTCAGATTCTCAACGGGCATCTCACCGAGCGCGAATGGCGCCGCATTGCCGACGGAGGCGAGTGAATGACCCCCGCCGGCAGCGTCGACTGTCGCCGAACGGGTCGTAGCGGAGCAATCTCCGTGTCCGTGATTTGGTCGTCAATACGATAAGACATTGGACCGGCAGGGAGAGAGTGGGATGGGTGATGTGATGCTACGAAGTCATCCAGGCCGCAGTGGAGGCTAAGAGCGGGAGCGTGGGGTTGACTTTTTATCGGATGCGAAGAGTTGGCTAACCCAGATGCATCAATGCCCTGGATCTGCAGTCATCATTGGCTCTGAGGCTGATCATTTTGGGGGCTACACTATTTGCTTGAGCACACGGGTGTCACGCTAGCCAGAGCCCGACTCTCCACATATGTAAGGGATCTGAAGCAAGCCAACAATGAGAATGAGGATCCTGTTTTTGGCAGGCCAGTATATAAAATATTCTACAAGTATGAGTGGGCTAAATTGAGAGCAGCAGTTTTGTTGGTATACGGCGAGTTCAGCTACGCATTTACCTATCATGTAACTAAGGTAGTCAAGTAATTTATCCGGTTCCCTAGTTAGGTATTTCGAATTGTTCGAAGGCCCGCGGTTGGGATCAAAATACCCGAAGCTGGTGATAGACATCATAGGGTAAGTGATCGTGTTGTTGATTCAGATCGGCACGGGAGTTCCCTGCCGCTTTCCCGGCCCCGAGCCAAGCCGATTACGCTTAGCTCATCCATGGTTGAGTTTCGGAGGAACCCATGAATTCAACACTCCGCGGAGGTAACCTGCAGCCAACATGAGAGAGATCTGCCCCCCATCATAACCAGCGGCGCACTTATGTTTCGAGATTTTCTCTCAAAAGCGGGATATTGTGGTCCTTGACGAAATACATAAGAAATCCCCATAATGGATCACTAGGTACAGACTGAAGCAGACAGCTATCAACAGGTAGTAGAACAGGCACGTCAAATAATAGACAGAGGCCTCCTTTCCCCGAGACCTGGAAAGAATGCCGAGAAGCGAGAAAATTGAGCGAGAAAGAGCC
This sequence comes from Nemania sp. NC0429, assembly GCA_022578495.1. Lineage (NCBI taxonomy): Eukaryota > Fungi > Ascomycota > Sordariomycetes > Xylariales > Xylariaceae > Nemania > Nemania sp. NC0429. The sequence goes on along the minus strand of MU392159.1, from coordinate 573,889 downwards.
ATGAGTAGCATACGGTCTATTTATATAATCTTAACGACACGTAGAAAAAGGCGAGCGTCGTTGATTCAACATGACCGGCCGGACACCATACACGTGCTTGTAGGAATGATTTCAACTTCTCCATGCCGTAGTCTGGTTCACGGCCACTCCCATGATCTATCCTCTGTAGTGACGGGCTTCCGCTCAACTTGCGACCTGAACAAAATATGTCCACGCGCAAACGAGTGATTCAGATTTATAACTACTATGAATCCGTTACTGCTATTGCTTGCGATCCCTTTTCCCTACGTATATCGGAACCTTATAGCGAAATACCTATCCTTTTTATACATTTCCAAATATCGAGCTCACTACCTAATCGCACACTCAAAGATCACAGACTCGGTAGATCATATACAGCCCGAAGAGCAGTCTTCTCATGAGAATCCAGTTACGCCTGATTATTGCGATAACTGGGCACGGCATGGCACGGGTCATACATGTGAGCGATGGCACCCTGTAACTCAAATCCGCTCAACGCGGCATGTTAGCTCGAGCAGCCCACAAAGAACTCGGAGAGAGAGCAGAGCAGAGTAGAGCAGAGGAGATCCTGCTCCGTGTCAGTTACATCCGCTAACCCGGAATCTCAGAAAACATGCCTTGAAAGACGGTTGAGACATGGCATGACCGTCCATCGCATGTCTTTAATACTAAAGTAGGTAGGTAGTTACCATGTGGGAAACCGACTCATGAAGACAGGTCCAAGGATACGACAAACTTACCTCTCGGGCGTCCGAAAGGCATCCTCCATCCAGGGCCCGAAAGTCGTCAGTCCCGCACGAATCGGCGGGGAGAAAGGGGGAGGAGAGGGTGGGACTGACTCTGTAGACACAGTGTACAAGGTTGATCACCAGGGAAGCCATGAGAGCACAGTATCTGGCAACTTAGTACGGCTTTTTCCATCCCGTCATGAATAAGGTGCAGTTACAACGGCCACCCATACCTTACCATCCATCGTTCGTTCGTTCGTGCCTCATGATGCGAAACGCCGCCGTCCGTTACTTACTTCACCTAGCCGAACTATAAAATTTGTCATGGGCCGAACAACATTCGCGCTCCTCCAAGTGAAATCGCCGGCGGACACCGCGACCTCGACCACCACCGGATGCAGGAATGGATACGAAGTAAGATGGTGTGTAATTATGTGTGTGTCGTATCCGAAAAGGCCTTCTGGGTGGCCGTCGTTTATCAGCCGTTTTTATCCTGATAACTCCTTGATTTAGGTGTCTAGGTAGGTAGACAGGGGTTGGGGAATCCTGTGGGTTGGGTGTCTTGTCTTGATATGATATAAGCACGAAACAAACAAGTCTTCACGCGGAAACTCTGCACCTACGGTGTCTATCTAGCTGTAACGATCCATCCGTTCTCACATTATATCGCAACCTCCGCTACGATGAATGCCACCCTCCCATCCGACGGCAGGGCTCGTGACGGAGGTAAGTCTCAAGACATACCCTTACCTACGTGGGTATCGTGACTTATCCGCGGGCCCCATCGTAGTAAGGAGATGGTGGCGTCGTTGCCGTAAGGTGAGAAACAGGTAGTACCGTGCAGGCGCGGTACTGGCCGTAGAGTAGTACCTGCGGGGATGGATCTGGGGTTGGGTTGAGGCAGGACGTAGGCAATTAGAGATGATGAGGGGCGAAAAAAGTGAGACATGCATTTCTTGGAGAAAGAAAGAAGGAGGAAACAAAAAAAAAAAACCGGACCAATGCCCCGCGCCCGCCTGGGGGGTTGGTGGCGTCGGCGGGGTGGTAGATTGGAACATGGCATGTATGAGCTCATCGATACGGCGCTTCTCCGCATATGATCTCCTGCCAGGCGCCGGCCCTAGCATGATTTTGATTTTGGCTTGTGCCTGTGCCTGTGCCTGTGCTGGCTGGAGGTGGACTCGGGGAAGGGCAACGCCTGTCGGCGAGTTGGTGAGCCTTGCAAACGGACATCTATCTATTTGTCTCCTCAGCGTAGGTTTCCGTTCCTCGGAAGTTTAACGGCAGTTCGTATGATTTGTGTGGCAAGCCAAGCACTTTAGCCAAGCAACCAGTCAGTCAGTCAGTCAGTCAAGTTGGCAACAGACCAACCACCACCAAACATCATCGTCACCCCCTCGCAACTCATTTATTTGGATTTTCCACAAACGGCGATCGAGCCCTCTCTCGTTCGTGGTTGTTCGTGGTGGGCAGCGCCGGGCAAACGCGGGAAGGTCTACTACTACTTATTAAGCTTGTTTAGGTTCGGGGGACCCATGTCTATTGTGGTTACTGCCATGGTATGCCACTGGACTGGACTGGACTTGGGGATGCATTTTGGAGCCACAGGATGGGATACCTACATGTATGTTGGACAGATTAGGTAGTCTTGGAGAACGCCAAGTTGGGTATTCACCTCAGCTACGCTACGCGACCAACTTAGTAATCACACACGGTGATAGTAACTAAATCGAATGACGGGGTGCTTGACTGCATACCTAACATACATGAGTAAGTAAACTTGAAGTAGTGTAGGTGCTTAGGTTATCGAGACGGGAACGAGTTGTTCAGCTCGTCTAGTGTAAATTTCAAGGAGCCATCTTTCTTCTCTCTCTCCTCCCTCCTCTCTCCTCTCTGCGTTGCCGTTTGAACCGACCACCACACTACTACTACTGAAGGTATCTTGGCACATCACATGTTTGGAGCGACGAGAGCAATATATTAAGTACAAGGTATGTTGGTAGGTAGCGTAACGCTACTCATCCTTGCAAACCTACATACATGTAAGATAAGTTAGGTAGGTTACCGGCAGGTATGTCTTAGATAAACACCGACGAGGCGTCAGTTCTTCTTCTCGGAGAGGAGGGTGCTTGTTGTTGTGTGTGGCTTGACAAATTCCAAAGTAGGGGATCTCTAAGGCAGACAGACACTTCCGTTCAATTTCCAACACTCACGCACGCGCACGCGCACACACATCCATACCATACACAAAACATGCTTACATGCTCTTCTTCGTCTGCTGTCTCACTGGTGGCTGCATGTACGTAGACCAGATAGGTAGAGTAGATAAAAGTAGGTATCCAGCGAGGTGAGGGTGGCTGTTATGGCTGTGCCTACCTATGCCCGTCGCATTCGTCCAGGCTTGGTGCATTAGCTCGATTTGGATTGGCCTGCATGGATGTGTGGATAATGGGGAACGAAACCGCTAGGGAGAGGATGGCCGGTGGGTACTGTAGGATGACGTGCAGAAGCAACTTAATGTAGATAGATACCTACTTTTGTATGACACTATTCCGTACTGTGGTGCCGAGCGTTCGGAGCATCTTTGGCTTCTCGGCCGGGCGTCAGTCACGGAAGGAAAGGAAAGCCCATGAGAATTAGACGCACTTGATCATCTCATTACCTTGTTGGTTGGTGTCCGGCATGATGTGATCGACTGCTGGTTCGTATTACCCAGGTACCATGGATCATACGAATATTCCTCTTTCTCATCCGCCTTCTGTGTCTTGGACCTGTCTCGTCTCCCTCTCTCTCCTTCATCCCGTGTAATTCCCTCACGTACAGATGCTGGTGCAACCGTGCCCAAGCTGAGAGAGACCTTGCCCGCTAGGAATCATGAATCGTTCCTTCGGGCTGTTGCCTAGCCCTATCTGTACTGGTAATATTGGACGTAGTTAATATATATGCCGGGAAGGACGCGGGGTGGGTTGCGTTTGTCATGGCTGTGCAGTGCGAGCCGGCGATTTCACAGTCATTCAGTCATCGCTATCTCTGCGATACCCCTACAGCCAAGGTAAAGACCGTGGTGGGTCCGGCTGAGTTATAATAAATCGTTTTGAATTCCCCTCTGTTTGCGGACCCCATTTCTTGAATCCAGTGTTGCTTGAGACAAGTCGTGTAAGTGGTCTCAGAAACTAAATCGCCATGTGGTCCTCTGATTCAACTAACTACTTAGGTACCTACTACGTGGGTGGAATGCATTATGAACCTCGCCGTGAAAATATTGTGATGTATCACCGAAGTCCCAAGGATAAGAACTATAGACAAGCAAGCCAAGTGATAGGCCTGAGAGTAATAAGTGAGTACCGTGGTATTCCCATGTGAATAATGAGGGGTGGCATGCTTCTTTCGGCCGCAATTATATTGAAATCGGCCGAGTAGTATCGTGAGATGGTTCAGATTCGAGTTCCGAGCATCACGGCCACGAAAGATGGCCAGGTAACATACAAACCTCGGTATATGCTTATTCCTCCGCAATCCTCCTTAGGTGGCTGGGGTCGTTTCGACTTTTGGGGTCTGGGGTAAACCTAAACGGACCTTTACGCCGACACTAGGTATTATGATGAATGGACCCCGGAGCACATCGGGTGCGGCAATCTAGTGATGCTGCATAAGGTGGTATTGGGTGAGGAATTTGTATATATATCACTCGTTCTCTTTATTACATGTAGATATATATTTTCGTGCTCTATAGTATTACGTGACCAGATTCGATGTTGATGTAGAAGTACAGCCGGTTTGAGGGTACCTATGGTCAGAAGATCGATTTAGAGAATCTACATGTTGAGTATGTCCTAGTATCTATCAACATACCTACCTACCTCTACCCATAATAGCATGGTAAAAAGAAGTGGTTAATTCGGCATGTTACGTAGGATGAAGTTAGTTAGTAGAGAGAGAGAGGTATGGTACTTGCATACTTACTGGGCCAAGCCTTTTCTTTCTCTCCCTGCTGGCAAGAAAAGCCGCACTGTGAGAAGTACGGAAAAGGTAAGATTTCCCAATATGCGTGGGAAATCCCAGTGCCGCATCAACGAAATCCTTCCGTTGCCTGCAAAACCAGATCCTGCAGAGGGACATCACAGTTACAGCGATTCATCGTGGCGGGGCCACATCCGTGCGTTGCGGCCCTTGCACATCAAGACAGAGAGAGCCCAGGCCAGGATCTACTGAACCAGGTATCGAGACTAGATTCCCGTCGCTCACTGCACTGGATTCCATACTGGGATTGGCAGCAACGGCCATTGCAATCAAAGTGTGCACAGCAGAGGCGGTTGCAGATGGCTGTGATAGGTTCAGCATTATAGATGGTGCAGTACCAAGGCGTGGCAGTTTGCGGGGTGAGCTCTCGCTTTCTTTCATCCCAGCGGTAGTGTACTTCGTACGAAGTATCGTGGAAGTTAGGTACGAAGTATACGGTTACCTACCTATGTCATGCTCTCTCTAGTCGCTGTGGAATGCTGCCAGGAACGCGGCCGGCAAAGGCGCAATGATGATTGCAGGGATCATGCTTCGGGGTTGAAGGGTAGAAAATAGGTACAGATAGGATAGCTGTGAAGCTTGCTGAGCCCCTCATTCGTCGTGCATCTTTGAATTACCCGTGGTACGTCGATGCTCCCATGTCGACAATGCCTCCCGGGAGCATACGCGGATAACGATCGTCGACAGAGATCAGCACCTCCCCAGCAGCCCGAAGATCGCGACTATCGCTTGCAGCGGCGAATGACAGGAGGAGATTGTGCAGCCATCTCAACCCCCTTGGCCAGAACCTTGCTCTTCGTCACAATCGCTAGGTAGGTAGGATGGAGCGGCAACGAATTGTCGATAATACCTCGGCTGCGGCCGTTCGTTCTCATCAAAGTCCGGAGATGCTACTATGTATGAGAGCATACAAAGTAATGCGAGCGAGGGGCCTTGCATCTGGCAGAGCGCACGCTTCCGGCGTCTGGCATTGCCAATCTATCTTGCAGCGAATGGGGGGGTGCCGAGGTGTGAGGAGAGATGTGATGCTTGCTTCGATAGACTGCCCAATTGGGTACGTATCTCGATTCTGACTTGATTCGACATGCTGTGTAACGACGATAGTGGCAGGGTGACGGCGGTGGCTGGATCAAGCCTAGGAGTCCAAGGGCCTAGACCGTCCGTTCCGCAGTTAGGGGCTACGCGAGAGTGCCCGGTGGCCAGGCCAGGACAATCAGCATCGTGATGTTCATCGTCGCTGCGCCAAACCCAAATGCGCACCGCATTAACGACAGGCTAGAACCCGGAAGGGCAATGCCGCTCTAGTTCGAATCCGGGCCCTGTGGCCTTTGGTCTTTGTGGATGCGCTCCTCGCCATTGGCGCCAAACGGTCAATGCCCGATTAGTGAGATGGACGGCCTGCACTCCTCCTCCTTAGATGGGTGCGCGTGCCCGATGCCGCAAACGGTCGACGGTGAAACATCGTGAACGAAGACCAAGGAACAAAAAAAAACTTGCCAACTGGTGTGATATGCACCCGCATCTTTGCTGCTGGCGGCAGAATGCACCGAGGCCCTGCCGCCAATCGGTTGATGCTTATTAAGAGTCTGCCAAGGGGGGCGAGGGGGAGCGAGCGATGGTCATCATCATCGCTTACCCGGCCTGTGCATTCATTATGATCATAATACGTGCAAGCAACCAAGTGTCATCCATTGCCATGTGTGTGCAAGTGCAAGTCAGGTAATTCATCTGCTCTACTCATGTATGCTTCCCTTTGTTCTCTTATACTCGGACTCATAGATGGATAGAAGAAAGCCAGCAGACCCGCCGCCGTCTTATCCAGGCATTGAAGCTCGCAGTAGATACTCGGGTCTGACAATCCTACTCCGCTTTTGGGCTTGGGCTTGGGCTTGGGCTTGGGCTGCTGCATCTCGATGTGTTTCGTTGCACCCTTGCAAGACTAAGTAGAGTAGGTTGGGCAATTTTGGCTGTATGATGCCGACTCCAATATCGGTCCCTGTGGTGCGGCCTGATTGGCATCGTGAGCACTGCTGCCATTCGGAACACTGCTTTCGATACACCGACCCCACGGTCCAGGCTCGCATCGATGCATGCCTAAGGGGCCTGCAGGCAGGATAGGTTGGTCTGAATGAGCGAGGGCAAAAGTCGGTGCGTGGCCATAAAAAAGAGCCGAGAAGGAAGAGACAGAGAGGACAGAGACAGCGCCTATGATTGCTGGCGTCGCAGATGTTGTTAGACAGGTTTGTTTTGACAGACATGCGTTGTCGTCTTGAGGTCTAGTAGAGGCGACGTAGTGTGCTCCATGTATGAAACAGTATGATGATAACTGAACTGGCTAGGAGGTATTCGTGCCTTCGTTCTAAGTACCTAGATACCTACTTAACCAAGATGTACCCGGTCCTTGTCCTTGAGGATTTGAAAGTGCCCGGTGGGAGATTCTCACAACGCCACACAGCTATGGATGGTGCCAAGGAGTAGGACGGGACTTGTTCGGATCTTGATATTGGAATTTTGACTGCAGTGCCAGAGCCTCATTCTCTACGCCGACATGGAATTTTCCTTATCTTGGCCCTTTGTCTTAGAAAGGTATTTCTTTTTTTGACAGGGTATTTAAGCTGAATCAGCACGTTTTTTGCAAACAGAACAAGCCGAGAGGTCCCTCCCTTGCATACCTCTCGTGTCTTATCTTAAGTGGCTAGCTGCAGAGGTGGTACCTGAAGTACTTAACCTACCTTAGTTTATACTGTACATTAGGTACCAGGCTAGGTGTAAGATAAGGTATAACTATAAACTGTCATACCGGTACCGACTTGAAGTGTAAACACGTCGATGCCAATCAGTCTAACTACCTGCGGTGCACAATACAAATTCATCATGCGAGGAATCCATGCTGAACAGATAGCGTGGTGTATATATTGGCCAAACAGCGGTCAATCATCGAACGGCTGGAGTTTGCGAGACTCGGGAACCACTGAGAAAGCTTTACCACGCGGGCGAATGGCACATGTACTCTCTTCCTCCTGTTTCCCGGGATATCATCATACCTTATACCATGTGACATTCAACAAGTTCATAAGGATCAGATCAGAGTTGTAAGTAGGCTGTTTCCATGCTGACATTATCAAGTCAGACAACTATAGTATACACTTTGCTCGCCTCCTTTACAGATAATAGCTCTTGATAGTTCTTCCAGAAGGGCCGAACTCGGTGATACCCATAATGATTGTTATTTGAAGATTTCGTACCTGCGGCTCAGAAATTCTATAGCACCTCTATCGTGCCTAGGCCTGCCAACCTAGGCATTCCTATTGCAAGGTATAAGTAGCTGGGGCTGAGAAAAGCCGTTCTTTTTGTGTGACATGACAGGCCTTTCGTATCCATGGGTCGGATACCTACTCGACGTATCCAGCCGTGCATACATATACGTAGCTAATAGGTACACATAGACTACACTACGGTAGGCATCATACGATACTTAGTGGACAGACAAGCAGACATGGCCTCTAGGCCTTGTTCCTGTTCTGAGTTTAGAATGACGCCCCCTTCACCTCACCTAGTTTTCCTCTCCTGCAGTCAGGGGCGCAGTGTTCACGATGACAGACTCATTCTATCGTGGATAAATATGGATATGAGTGAAATATCCCGAATACCTGCCGTACTAAAGGACCTAGTAATATTGGCATAGCTTTAGAGATATAAATGTTAGACTCGAGTGGTTGGTTTTATCCAGTTGAGAGTTTTACTACAATATCTACATGTAGGTGTGTAGCATTGCCATGAAAAGGTGTGAGGGGCAGCGTCCTTATGTTGTCTCGGTACTATATTCGAGGACCCCTCACAGTAAGTCTTAGCACCAGGCCCTTTTCCATTCCACACGCTCGCGACAGAACTCCCAACTTTTCAAGGTTTGTCGCATTTGCCACCGAACCCCGTCATACATCGCAACTTTATGTGCATTGGACTGATTGCATAAGGTATAAAGATGCAGAAAGAAATATGCCGCCTGTTTTATCGTGATGGTTGTCAATCTATCTCGCTTAAACCACACATATACCTAAGTGTACAAAAGTACTGATACAAGTATGTCCCGCGTACGTGTATACCTACTTGCGGTTTAGGATACAATTGCCGTGCAAGCCTCCATGCCCGTCATCAGGGGGGGCTTGTTCCTACAGTACAGTATGAGGTATGAAGTCTCAGAAACGGCTCCCTAAGATTAGAACAACTTAGCTAATACAGTGGAACCAGCCGGCCGCATACGGACTCTCACAGCGATAAGCTATTTACGCTAGACGGACTACTGTGCTGGTACCTTATAATCGGCCGGAAAGCGGAGATGTCCAACAGCACTAGTGTTTTTATGATCTAGCGCAATGGGTATCGGATCGAGGTACACATGTAACTCTGTCAACACCGTAGCACTATCTCCAGTCCCCCTGCATCCTTGCCCTTGCCCATGCCTGTGTTTTGTCCAGCACAATACCTATCCTTGCTGCCTGCTCTACACTAGCACGCCACGAGTACGAAGAACCTACAGTGTACGAAGTACATGGAGGTCCCCTTTTTTTTCGTTGAGATACCAGAGCTTGGCTTTTGAAGCCGTTTCTGCTTGAGCAACTCAACCTCGGGTGTTTTCTGTTGAGAATTTGCTGTGTCGTCGCCACCTTGTCGCCTGGAGAGAATCCAATGGACAGATTCTTTTCTTACAACATCTATATCAATTGGTCAAACACACGTGAGGTTGATTTGTGTTCTCTCACTTGTTGTTTTACGGCTACGTAGTGTAACTACTTATCTACAAAGAAGATAGGGAGATGTTAAAGCTGAAGAAAATCAGATTCAACCACTGCTTAGAACAAACAGCAAAGATAAAAGCTGTTATCAACATAATTTACGTCATTTGTCTTACAACTCCCTTCCGCAACATATGTTGCCAGAGATTGTAGTGCGCAGAGTATAAGTTCGGCATCAGCAAGCAAGGTTTTTGTCACACATAATGTTCCTCCTAGTGCTACCCATCTTAAGTGTTACACTATCATGAGAGGTGTCGGGAATTAAAAAGTCACTATTATCTATAGAACCCTTTTCAGCGATATAGATAAGGCTGAAACGAAATACGTGTAACGCGAATCGAAGAGAGAAGAAGCATTCCTCTTTCTAGGATGAGTTGAAGAATCGTCGACTATGTTAAGAAAGCGAGTCGTGTACATGGTTAGACCGTACCTCAAGGTATATCTCAAAAGATTAGAGTTCAATTTACCATGGTAGGTAAGTACCTACCTAGGTAGTCGTAAGTCGAGCACTCTCACATTTAAGTTAAGCACACGATGCTGGTGGCAATACAAATTGTATATGAATAGGTATAGGTTTATACTCCTCAAAAGCTATACCCCTAGAGCATATGATAGGTAGGTTAGTTATCATCGGCCAAATACAACGAATATTCAGCGCATCTTATTACAAAGAGCCTCTCAGGACGATGCAACCAAGCGGCCCGTCAGGATGACGATAACACACGGCTTGATGCTCCTTTGGCAAAACAGGCTTCTTGGAGCTAGGCGGGGCTGGGCAATATGCAGCGCCACTAGCTAAGTAAACTACCTCCTAGTAGTTTAGAGCAGATCACAGCCGTTACAGTACCTAAGCTACTCGTACAGCACAGTGCTTATCGGCGCAACTCTGCAGCAGTACATGCATGGCTAGTTTAGGTACTCAGCCTACATGCACCTATCTACCAACGTTCCTACATCGGCATGTACTAGGTCGTATACAACAGCACGGGGCATTGGTGTGTGTACTGGGGATCCGCCTGCTGTCGCACAGCTTACTCAATCGCAACCTGCTTCGTACTTGTACACTTCCTAGGCTCTGATAGTGTGTGTACCTAGAGGTGGGTACGGTGGGGCCCTCCTGCCGCGCAGGGGTGTGGTGTGGTGTGGTGGGTACTTAAAATACAAGAGTACATCTAGGTAGGTGCTTAAGGTACATGCATGGGAAGTTGGAGGGTGGGTGTGTCACTGTGTACGTACTGTGCACTTGCTGTGACCTCAGCGCTCTCTTCTTCTTCTCTTCTCCCTCCTGCGCCGACCCAAAGACCAAGCAAAAGGCACACTTTGCCCGCTCAGTCCGGTTTATCACCTCTGGATCTCTCGACCACTCGATCTCTCCGTCTGCCGCTGGGGACTTTTCCTCGTCCTGTCCATCCTATCCGTGCTATCCATTCCAATCGGCGGCTTCCAACTCCCTCAATCCCTTCCACTCCTGCAACTTGCCGAGATCCCGCGCAGGCGAAAGACGTAGCCGTAGCCCACTTTAGCCCTCAACAGCCAACATCGCATAACATAACCTCGCAATACGACAATACGACCTCGCAATATAATCTCGCACTATAGCCTCGCTGGCCCTGGTCCCTTCTTCTGTTTCAGTCTCCGTCCAAGTCGTCCGTCGTCCTGGCTGGTCCCGAACCAGCTCCAGCAATGGCCTCTTGAGCGACCGACCTTGTGCGCACCGTCTCAGTCTTATATGTCTCTGATCTCTGCCGAGAGCTCATGATATGACGAGATGCTTCGACTGCGTCTCAGAATGACGACCGCCACCAAGCCACCACGATTCCAACCACGTCTCTGTCGTCATGGATCCTCATCAAACACAGCGTCCTCATCTCTTCATGACCAATAACACCCCTCACCTCCCCGCCATCCCGTCGAGGACAGCCAGCAGCACCCCGGTGTCCTCTCCAGGACTCTTCAGCCCTCCGAACCTCCGCAACAATGCCGTCGCGCCCTACTCCACATCCGATGTCTCTACGCCGGCTCTTGCTGGCAGCAGCCCTTACCTGCACCCCTTACAAGGCCACAAAGTGAGAGAGTAAGTTCTGCATGTTCCTCTGTTATGTTGAAATGGCAATGCGACGTGGCCGGGGAGCCGGATCACCTGGTGGTCAGGTGGCTCTCCGGCCTGGTGGACCTGGTCGAAGCTCTATTCGCGGGCCGAGAGAGAGGTTGCTCAGAACACTAACTGTGGCTGTGACTATTTTAGAACCCACAAGGCTCTTGTAGATCTCGACTTAATGACGGGGCGCAAATTGATAAATCAATACGAAGTCATCGAAGAGCTCGGCCGTGGCGTGCACGGCAAGGTGAAGTTGGCACGGAACCTGGAGACGGGCGAAAACGTAGCGATCAAGATCATTCCTCGATTCTCAAAGACGCGCCGCCTGGGAAAAGTTACGGCATCCCCTCAAGATAAGACCAAGCGAGAGATAGCCATCCTCAAAAAGATTCGCCACCCGAATGTCGTCGCGCTGCTCGAAATCATTGACGATCCTGAATTGAAGAAGATTTACGTTGTCTTGGAACATGTCGAGCTTGGCGAAGTCGTCTGGCGAAAGAAGGGCCTCCCTTTCATCTGCGCGTGGGAGAGGCGAATGGTTGAACAGGGCATGTATGGCGAGTCGAACTCTACCGACGAGGAGGAGAGAGAACGCTACCTGCAGCTTCTCGAGCGAAGACGAGCCCTTAACGAGATAAAGAGAGCTAGAATGCAGCAGACGCAAAGAGGACCTGGTGACTTCTGGAGTGTAGAGTTTGGTGCTGCCGACGAGGACGAGTATTCCGAGACCCAGGGGTATTCATATAGTAGGGACGGGGACCATACCGCCCAGCCATCTACCGCGGTTCCGTCTGTCTCACACCCCGGCTCCCGGGCGTCATCACCAGCCCCCTCATGCAGTCGATCGGTCACCTCTGACTCTCGCGCAAACACTCCTCTACCCTCCTCCGAGTATGATGTAACCCACGAGTTCGATAACGAGAGCGAGAAGGAGACACCAGGCGCCCTACGTTCAAAGTCCGGGTCATCGGCAGCATTAGATGGCACAATGTATGGTGCCTACGCCGAAGACCCCGTATTCCGTGGCAGATCCCCGAGTATGGCCGATTCGATCATTTCTCATATGTCTTCCGTTGACATTAATGCACAACCTCATGACCCTTTTTCAGACGATTTCTCTTATGTTCCCTGCTTCACCATCGAGGCGGCCCGAGCTACATTTCGGGACACAGTTCTAGGACTTGAATACCTCCATTACGAGGGCGTGGTGCACCGAGATATCAAACCTGCAAATCTACTGTGGACTAGAGAACACCGGGTGAAGATCTCGGATTTCGGCGTCTCGTATTTTGGCCGACCCATACGAGAGGGCGAGCCTGACGAGCTTGTTTCCGAATCCGAAGCGCGGGATTTCGATGATGATTTGGAACTTGCCAAGACCGTGGGCACGCCAGCGTTCTTTGCGCCAGAGCTGTGCTACACCGATGTGGACCATGAACAGCCCAAGATTTCGGAACAAATCGACGTATGGTCCCTAGGTGTCACCCTCTACTGTCTAGTATTCGCCCGGATACCATTCATGGCTGAGGATGAGTACCAGATGTTCAAAAAGATAGCGAAAGAGGAGGCGTATATTCCACGCCGCCGCCTTCGACCCGTTGATCCGCAACATTCTCCGTCCTCGACTTCTTTTTACCGGCGAGTCAACAGACAGCCATACAGAGACGATAACACTTTGGCCTACGAGGATATTGATGACGACCTGCATGATCTCCTTCATCAAATGCTTATCAAGAACCCCGAGAAGCGCATTAGGCTGAGGGACGTCAAGCGGCATCCATGGGTTGTCGCCGATATCAACATGCCTGTGAACCAGTGGGTTGATGAGACCGATCCATCGCGTCGCTTTTCGGGCCGCAAGATCGAAGTAGACGAGAAGGAAATCAAACGCGCAGTCGTTCCTCTCACGCTGATGGAAAGAGCACGTTCAGTGGTCAAGAAAGCCGTCAGCAAGGTAATGCACGGCGGCCGCACTGAGAAACTGGAAAACCAGAGTCAATCTCGGAGGAGAGCAACCAGCAGTGTTGCCAGTTCAGCTGGCGAGGTGCCTCCAAGTGCAAGTACATTCCCCTACCTGCGCGAAATGCGCCGGAAGAGCATAAGGCCTGACGATTACTTCGCCACCCTCAGGGAGAGCGAGCACCCTCTCTCTCAGAGCGTCAGCGCTACTCCGCAAGAATCTCCGATTAGAGACAACCCAGATTCTCCACGGCAACACTCAACGCTGCCAGGCGGAGACTTGACCCTTGCAGCCAACGAATCCGCCAGTACATTTTATACGATACCGACTGCAGGACCTCCGCACACTTCATCGACATCACTTCCTTCCGGCCGGAGCTTGATGCTTCGGCGCCATGGGCGGACTAGATCAGTCAGCAATGCACAGCTAGCCTTTGCGCACGCAAAAGATACGCAAGCGATGTTTGCTAGCTCCGCTTTGGAAAACACAGCTGCGGACGACCCCGCCGCTTGTCTGAGAAAGGCCCGCGATGTACGAACACGGGGTGACTCCACCAGGTCAACATCGGCCGATCGTGGGTTGTTCGGCAGCGAAGATAAACGAGCGGGAGCTATGGTGGCTGTTAGCACCGCAATAGCACCGGGGAGCATAGAGCTACCTACACGTCCCTTGTCGGTTGACCCCATGATTCGGCGGCCACCATCCCTGGCATCTCCTATCTTCTCTCCCATTTCTCTTCGTACCTACCAGCACGGCTATCCTAACTCCGACCCGAATATGTACGAAAAGCACATTGCCACCACTGAAGTCGATAGACGACCTATGACATCTCAATGGGCCCTACAATTGGATGAGAAAACTCTTCCGCCAAGGATACATAGCTCGTCTACTGCGGAATCCTTGGCCCGGGCTCACCAATATATAGATCGGCAACAGGTCCGTGACACAGAACAAGTGACTAATGCCACCTCCCCCAGGTACGCGGCACCGAATTCATCTAACTATCTCCCGCCCGAGAGACAGGGTACTCCAGAGGGCCCGCAGCCACCGTCTAGGGTTGATACTGCAGGCACCCTAACGACCGCCAACTCTGCATCGACCGGAACTTTATGCACACCTTTAACAAGCCCAAGTGCGGTGACTAGCCCCATCAGTATTGAGAATCTACCTCAGCAAAGTTTCCGCTCGGATCAATCGTTGCCTGCACTACTAAGCGGCGCCAGTTCTGTTTCGGCAGATGCTGAAGGCGATTTTCTACTGAAGCCAGGATCGATCGAGGGACCCTCTTTTATAGACACAACGGATTCCATAACCCCGCCAGCGTTGGGGAAAGAGCCTGTTGGGGGCTTCCCTCTGAGAGTGGATGAACGCTACCAGACCATACTTTCGGGCACACCTCATGAGCCGAACACTTCTGCTTCGTTGTCCCCAAACTTTGTGGATGATGACCAAGGCAGCGACAGCGACAGTGACGGTGGCCTTACGATGGCCAAACCTCACAGACGAGCTCTGCCAAAAGAGCATATGAACCCTCAGTTCTTCCGGAGGATGGCACACCCACAGCGACGGAACACGCAAACGAGCATTACGAGCATCAGCAGTACGGAAACTGCTAAGAAATTCGTCCCCGCAGAGTCTTCATCTGCCACATCAAGCGTACAGCCACGCCCCCCTCAATCACCATTCACCAAACCATCTTGAAGTCAAACTGCTGGAGACCCATGGGGTTTGATTCAATACCAATTCTGAATCAAACATGGAGACGTCCGAAAGGAAGGAATGGATTTTTTGCTGGCACACGGGAAGGTTAATATGGAGGTTCACATGAAACACGACACAGCTATGACTGCATGCCACATTTTAGAGTCGTGGTATAACGATGCATTCATGTTTCCACGTCGTCGAACAATGTTCCAGTCGAGAGCTATGGAACTCACTAGCCCACTTTGCTACCCAACATTTTCCGCAGATGATCAGCTATTACTCCCCTTGGACGCATTATATACAACTACCCGAGCTGGACCTCGTACTTGCCACGGCGTTTTTATCGACCCTTACTTAGCCTTTTGTAACGCGGACATATTATTTATGAGTGGCGGACATATTTTTATTTTGGCGAAGAGGACAACTTGCATCGAAAGAACCGGCAGCATTGGGACTGGAAAGGGTGGCACTTGTCGAATTCATTCATGTACGTGTGGCAATTTGCGTCAATAGACCATCGATCTGTGGAGCGTGCATTCCAGTGGAGTTTTTAGTGATTTCTTCTCTCTCAAGAAATTAACTCGTCTATCTCGAGTGCACAACGTGATCATTCTCATTGCAACATGTTGCTTGTAAAATTTCGAAGCGTTGGTAGGTATGCTTAGCACATATAGTGCTTTAAACCGCCAGGGAAATCTAGTTTACACTTTCAATTGACATGCTGCGTTCATGCATACCTTGGAGTTGCGCAAATCGGCTCGTCGGTTCGGATGCCATCATGTCGTGACTCGGGAGAATTTCGAAGGATTTGGTAGAAACGCTAAGATATACAAATAAATATAGTCGAGTGAAGGGTTGTCAAGCTCTGCCTCGAGGCCTGTTGGACAATTCGCCTAGACTAAGTAATGTCGTGAACTGCAATGCGAGACGAAGAAACCAGTTATACCAGGTAAAGGCGGGTGTTCGAAGGGGGGTTATATACGCATTCTCATTCCAACAAGCCAACCTAGTCTATTACGATATCAATCTTGACAGAAATTGAACATATGTTGCTACACCAGAGACAACATGATATTTGAGAGCGCGCCCTTAGACAGGGCAGCACCAATTATTCCACGAGGTACTATTCGGTATTATAGCTGGTTACCCTTGCTACAATCTAGTTGCGGGTATGTAGAAGATCTCAGTTCCCAGCACACACCATTTGAACGAAGGACACGACAGGTCCCAGAGGATTTTCGTCTGTAAACTGGTAATAACTGCTGTAGAGTAACCTGGCATAGTCCGACTCAAACTGGCTCGAACTCTCTCTGCACATGGATGCCCCCGTCCGGAGCCCTCGACGGCTCTTGTGGTGGCATAGCCTGCACCACGGACTTAGGATGCAAGATCCGTACCCAGGTTCCCTAAGCTCCCGAGATGTTGTGTAGCCAGGTGAAGCGAGTCTTTGCTGACGCTTCCTAGGCTGATCTGCCGGTCGTGGCCATTACGAAGATTACGCCTGGAATGCCACGAGCGCAGTAGGTAATGACCATGTTTGTGAGGTGGTATAGGTCTTACGGTGTATCAGGGGGCGGAGGAGGGGGAGATTCGCCCCTACTACGGCGAGTGAGCTCTCGATCATCGTCCACACGAAGACGGGTGTGGTGATATACTACCCTTAGAGTAGGTACTAAGTAAGCCCATCGTCCTGTCAGATCTTTGAAGGAGGTAAGTACTTCAGTGACTCGGACGTTGCATTGGGCGTTCGAAAAACATTACCTTATCCGTCGATACCTCCGGGCAGCCTGGTACGAAGTACCAAATAGCCTACCTATAAGTTGTAATACTACGCTGTACAATAATGCAGATGGCAACGCTCCCCCTATCTGTATCAGCGAGGCCTCATATCTACTTACGTCCACGGTTACTAATTAAGTAGTATTCTCTCGTCCTCAGCTGTCCGAGTTGCTAACGGGGATGAATTTGAATTTCTAGCGCACATGAAAATGGGCTAGGCCGAGCGAATACCGCCATTTGAATCACGACTCCCATGTTTATCCCAACAGGCAACAAGTAGCTTCCGGCTCAAGATTATTCCTTGTTTAAAAGGAAAAGGAAAAGAACGAGAAGATAGGATATAAGATTCCATAGAAGCGTCTTAGTTTTCGGATCAGTCCCTACTTGTAGCTGAATTGTGAAAACTAGAGAGAGGATAAAGCGTCATCAAAATAGGGGGAAGGGAGGGGGGCAGCAGGCCGTACTGCTTGCTCTTGGACACCAGAATCACAGTATCAGCAGTTACTTCACCACCCTTAAAAGTCGAATTCTTGAATCCAACAAGCCTCATCATTAATTATTCCCCCCATCCGGTTACGTTGGCACAATGGCTAGGTACAAGTAAATCTCCTCCTCCTCCTTCGAGACAATAGCTGACCTTACCAAGCGACAGCAAAGAACAGAGAGCGCCATAATGGCCTATGCAACGAGATAGTGAACGATACGGGGCCTCGATACCAACTCGCGTTTTCTTAGTTGGTTAAAGTAGTGATTCTCCCGTTGCCCCTCTTGAGCCCTCGCCCCTTAGTTTCACTGATGCCCCTGACCATCCAGACTACCTAACCCAAGGTAACCGAGCGAGCAAGCTGAGTAGATGATCTTAGTTCCCACTCTTCCCGAGAACTTCGGCAGGATCAGCAGCTGCAACATCCTCATCGTACGCACTGCCCTTGCGGTTCCCCCCGATGAGTGATTCGATGAGGCCAATTGGGAGATCCTGGGCGCGTTTTCTGAGAACCTCGGTCGGGTCCGCGGCTGCGATGTCCTCGTCGTACGCGCTCCCCTTGCGATTTCCTCCGATAAGTGACTGGATAAGGGCGATTGGAAGGTTTTCTGCCGGGTTACGCTCGGCTAGATGTCCATTTGAATTGCCTAAAGATGTTAGTGATTCGAAGAGGTCTTTCAGTGTTTATTAGGTTGAGACATGGTACGTTTCGGGTCAAAGATGTAAGAAATGACCATACCAACTAGACTGTTGCGAGATTGGAGGGGGTGGCCGATGGTTGTAGCCGCCATAGCTATCACGAAGGTCGTCTTGATGATGGAAGGCATCTTGATAGAAGCGGTCTCTTGAGTATTTTGATATGTAGGTATTCAGGTATGCTTGATTATGAATTGGATTTGTTGTGACAGTTTCAGAATCCCCAGGAAAGATGAGCCCTCTTTATAGATTAAAGTC
Organism: Nemania sp. NC0429; assembly: GCA_022578495.1. NCBI lineage: Eukaryota > Fungi > Ascomycota > Sordariomycetes > Xylariales > Xylariaceae > Nemania > Nemania sp. NC0429. The sequence continues at coordinate 555,348 of MU392159.1, read as the reverse complement.
GGCCTTGATCACACGGGGACCTCGTCGTTCCTTACCCGAATGGTCTCCAAGAGAAATGCAGACGCTTCCCGAGAAAAACGCAACTAGCTCTCCCGTCCATCCTGTGTTGTGGACTTCGATACTCGGCCTAGAGAGGATTGTCAGTGACCAAAGATGCAGATATGGAGATCATACGACTACTCACGTAATGGTAGCAGTGAATCAAGGCTCTCAATTCACCAGCTCTCGTCACTCGACGACTATTTTTTTTTCGCGAGAATACGTATGTTGGGAGGCATGACAATCAGAGAAGCTAATGGCACGTCCACGATAATCGCAGGACTAGGCATCCTAGCTGCACAAGTATGTAGATCTATCGATCCGATGAGTTGAGAATGGCCTCATTGACACCGTAGCGTGCCGAATCTTAACGTACTGCGGTTTGATGGTCGCGTTAGTAAGAAATATATGAAATGCTAGCCTCACCTGGACGGCTTGGAGACAAAACTGAGATCCCTGTTTCCTTTTTTCTTTTTCCGCTTACCTTACCCCTTTGCCACAAGTTGAAGTGACTACCGGCAGTGATCTACAAGGCGGCGCATGTCATAACTGCAGGAGGAAGCATACCTAGCGTAGATCGCGACACCAATCGCCGGCCCTTACATCCATTTCTCTGCCTGTCGCATCACTAATTAGGTCCCATGATGGCATCAACACCGGCACGACCGCCGCTAGGCCGCGACTATGCGAGAGCCGATGCTACGTGTAGAATGTAGTCTCTTGGCTCACTTTCAAGATGACTATCGGATTGGCGGTACGGTTGACGAGACGGACTTGTGCCGGGGGACGAAGCCGGCCTAAGAGGCGATTCAGCACGGCAGTGACGAATTGCAATTTCAAGCAGCTCGTCAACTGCACATCGTTCAGGGGCGCCTATATGCGCCTCGGAAGCTTCACTCGAAACAGTAGACAATACCAGCTCATCAGTCAACCAACCAACTAATCAAGTGCCATGAGATATTTCTACCACTGTTCTTGATATCTCACCTTCAGCCCAAATTCACATCCATCACTATCACCACCAACGCCAACCTGAAGAGCAAGCGAGTCAAGCTCAGTCATGGCCTTCGCTAATGCATTCAGGTATTCACCTCTTGCTACTGGAGGCAAATCCTCGAAGTCTCATGAAGAAGACCAGTGTCTCGTTGAGCAGAACAACCTCTCCGAAAGGACGGAAGCTCAGCTTCTTATGCTACGATATAGCAGTCATGTACCTCATCTGCTCATAGTTCTTCCGTGGATCCTAGCCCTCCTTAGCACTGGCTTGCTCGTGTATATCGTCCTAAGCGGCCCGGCCGAGCTCGCATGCACACGGCTCCTCAACCCATACTGTCAGTATTTGCTGTACTGCCTTCTACCTTTCTCTTCATCTTTCCAGAGATCTAATGCGCCAAACAGCACCCGCCATCGAGGACGGCGTCGTCGAGTATTACGACACCGACTTTGAGAATGAGTTCGCGCACAAGACGAAATATAGGGGGCCACCGACTCCCGAATTAGAGGCGGCGTGGGATCAGATCTGGAATCGTAAGCTGGCCGCCCTCTCCCACAGCAACGGAATTAGCAAAGCTATTAACACGTCGGATAACCCAGTTGGCGGCGTGGAAGTGCCTCTCGACGGCCCAGTCCGACTCGGGAAGGCAACCGAGAACCTCGTCCACATCCATTCGGACGAAGCCCGAGGATACAGCAGCATGTTAGAGGTCTTCCATCAACTTCACTGCCTGGTGCGTATTCCTCCGCATTCCTCTCCTCTGACCTACCTTACACATACCGTCTGTCCATCCCCCCATCCACTAACACGACATGAACGACACGTAGAACCTGGTCCGGCAATACACCTGGCGGGACTACTACGACGAGCACCTGCGAGAGTGGCTCGACGCGGGCGATAACCACAAGATGGTCGACCTCAACGTCTCGAGCGACCGCTCCGTCGGCGACCGCATGCACGTGGACCACTGCATCGAGACGCTGCGCCTGCAGCTCATGTGCAACGCCGACCTGACGCCCATGCTGGTCCTCAAGGACGACTCGGTCGCCGTCGGGTCCAAGGCCGACTTCGACGTCCACCACAAGTGCCGGCGCTGGGACCGGCTTGTCGAGTGGCAGCGCGCTCACACTACCGATAAGGACGCCAGCGGGCTGAGGCCGTCGTGATCTGACTTCTTCACCTCATCATATTTATCATTAGCAGCGTCTGCCGGAATGCTTTCCTAGAGAGGGGGGGATGAATTCTCAGTTCATTTTCCAGCGTAGAGAACAAGTGAAATATGAACGTAATCATATACACGGACAAAACCTGATGATATGTAGAATGGTATCGCTCTCATTGCGTCTCCCCTAATAAGGTGGTGATACCGCAGAAGTGTGAGCCCAAGAATGATCGACGGGACTTCATCTAACCGTCATGACAAATCAATGTCCTTGGCCAAGTCATTACGAAGTATAGTCAGATGTGCAAGTTTTAAAATCATGGCGTCGCTTGTTTATGACGATTCATTCACATACCCAGGCCTCACCATGACTAGATGTTAATGAGATGTGTTATGGGAGAGAATACAACGTAAGTGGTGTTGGTTGGTGGTAGAAGCAAGCAAAGCTCACCCCTTTTATTGGCCAGATGCAATCAACCAGCTGCCGGGGGTTTAAATAGGTGGGGCTTCGAGATAGCGGGGCGACAGGGCTACACTCGCTAGCATAGCTGCTGAGCCCCACTACAGAGCCAGGCCTTAGTGTACACTAAATCATCATCATCTTCATCTTCGTCTTCATCACCATCACCAACTCCGAATACAACCCAATCCGAACACAACCGTGCCAGAGACAGCCAAAGCGATTCGAATTCCTATCTCCCGGACAGACGAATCAAATCTCTAAGCCACCAGAAAGGGAGAGGGACACAGACCACAGGGGAAAAAAAAGGAGAGGAGGAAGTAAAGCCAAACCACAACCACAAATCACAATGTCGCACCCAAGGATAGAAGAGGTATCCGAAAGCGACGACGACGTCTCGGACCCCAGCGAGGCCGACATCGACGACTTCCAGGACTCTGACATCCTGCGCGCGATCCCAAGCAAGCCAACCCCGTCCCCCTCGGCCCAACCCCAACAGCAGCAGCAGTTCACAGCCCAACAGGCCCCGCAGCCCGGTCTGCAGCCCGAGGACATCAAGGACTACCAGATGCTCTACCCAGTCTACTTCGACGCGTCGCGGACGCGGGCACAGGGCCGCCGCGTGCCGTCGCACCTAGCAGTCCGCAGTCCCTTGGCGCGCGAGATCGCCAACGCGTGCGCCTCGCTGCGGCTCTCGCCCGTCTTCGAGGCGCACCGCACGCACCCCAAGGACTGGGCGAACCCGGGCCGCGTGCGCGTGGCGCTCAAGGAGGCGCGCGCCCGCTCCCACCCCATCAAGAACAAGCACCACCTGTACCTCGCCGTCGCGCAGTACCTCGTCGCGCACCCGACCACCGACGACTCCCCCGCGCTGCGCCAGGGCCTGCGCGGCATGAGCCTCGCCAACATAGGCGGTGTTGGTAACGGCGGCGGCGGTAGCGGTGGGGGTGATCTCTATGCGGACGGCAAGCCGTGGCCGCGCCCCGCTGTGCCGCGCGGCTGGAAGGTCTCCGAGCTGCTGCCCGCCTACTCGGCCGCCATGACTGGCGGCGGCGTCAGCGAGAACGCCTTCAAGGATATGATGCGCGAGATGCAGGGCCAGCCCGGCGGGATGGGGGGCATGCCCGGCATGAATCCCGATATGCTCAATATGATGCAGAACATGGGCATGGGCGGTGGCGGCGGCGGCGGTGGTGGAGGCCCGGGTGGGAGTGAGGGCGGCGGGAAGAAGGGGAAGAAGGGCAAGGGGCGGTGAAGAGAAGAGAGGAAATCAGCCAAAAGTAGTTTCTCCCGTCTTTGCTGGACATACGGCCGCACATACGGCCGCACAGATAAGGATGGGATTTGTTTACGAAACCAATCAATAGTCGAAGACTACTACTACTATTACTACTCTACTACCACATTTGTATGATAAACACACATGATGATGGCATGCGTAACGTTCATGGAGAAGAGTACATAAGCTACGTACGATTGCCGGCTCAGACACTTTCTTCAACATGATGTGGGACATCTAAGTATGAACGGCCAGACGAACTGGCTTGGTTGAATGGCTTCCGTACGCTCTCTGTTTGTACAATGCAATGGGTATCTCAAGTTGTCGTGACTATTTCAGGGAACTGCTGGCCTGTCCCAACTGGGTTGTGAAGGGTACCCGGCTAAACTACCCAAGTCCAGCTTGTTCCTACAGTCCTCCGTCACAAGTGTTATTAGTATCCCCCCTTTACAGGACAAGTCGTCCCTGCAACCCTTCCCACTCCCGGGATCCCACAACTTGTACATCGTGACCGCTACCAGGAATCACTTTCCCGTCAAGATCCGGGAGGTGAATCTGCAGCCTCGCAGCCGCCTTCCTCAGCTTATTGCGATCCAGTTCCTGCCTGCGGCCCTGTTGTTGCCTCGTGATGACTTGCGTCCTCTGCACGACCGAGGTCTCCCAGTCCTTCCAGACTGCGAAGTCCCCTGCGAGCGTGGCAGCGTGGTATTGCGGTGTGACTCGAGCAGGTCGCCATGCCATCTTGTCTTTAGGTAGATCACGTAAGTCGTAGACCTTGGCTGAGGTAGCCATAAGTAGGAGCTCTGACAGGACGTCTTTGCCCTCGGCGGCCACCATGGTCTTCCTCTGCTGCGTGATAGGTGTAGGTTTCTTCAGTGGCTCGGCGAGCCAGTCGTACTTCGGCTGTTCGGTCGTGCGTGCCCGGCGGTTATCTTCCCTCAAATACCGCACGGCAGCTTGCAGGCTTCCGATGTCATCCTTCAGGGCATCCATCTCACGGGCAGTGGCAACCGCCCGCTCCTGGCCCGCCTTGGCACCGGCGGAGTCGCTGGCATCGCCGTAAGCTCGACTATCGCCGGCAATCTTCTTCCACTTGTCACGATCTGCCTCAAGGGTCTTAGCTTCTCGGTCTTGTTGTTCGAGGTCCTTCTTGAGGCGATCGGCTTGGCCTTGAGCATCGACTATTTGTGCCTCAAGGTCTGAGATCCGAGAAGCTTTGGCATTGGCATCACGCATACGCGCTTCCAAGGTTTCGATCCGAAGAGTAGCCGTGCTGATATTTTCATCACGCAGAGCAATCTCACGACGAGATTGGTTGTATTGCTCCTTGACGTGACGCAGCTCCTCTTCCGCATCAACCGGGATGGTCTTAAGTGCCTTGAGCTCTTGAGCCCGGATGATCCAGGGTGCTGGACTGCGTTCAAACTCTTGTGTCTGCGACAAGTCGGCACAAACGGCGGCAAGATCAGTAACTTGGTTCGTAAGAGCTCGGATCTTGGCAAGATATGTGGAGAACAGATCCGATTCTGCAGATGAGAATACGGTTGTGACGGTTTTGAGTACAGTTGTCTGTACTTCTTGGTACGTGAATGGTTCTTCGCGCCCCTCGATCGTAAGGAGCTTGTGCAAGTCGAGACCAATCACACGAGACATGGTGCCTAGCTCTTGACTAGCCGCTTCGCAAAGCTCGAAAGCCTCCAAGGTTTCAGGGGTCAGAGCAAGCGACCTCGCTCTAAGATCCTCGAGAGAGCGAGCTGCCTTCGAAGCGATAACCTTGGCGCTACGCGTCTGGCCAATGACTGCTTCTGCACGTCTGACGAAGTGTTGAGCATTTTCCTCCTCGTCGCTATTCTGTGGTACTATTCTCTGGACCATTTCCTTCGTGATGCCAAAGGCTGTGGCGGCTGATTCTAGATAGCTTTGCATGAGCATCGTCTTCATCTGTACCTCGTCCGCGAAGCTTTCAAGCCCTGCAGAGATATGAACTTCTCCGAGATGAGCCATGAGAGCAATAGAGCGCTGGAGCTCATCAGCGCACTGCTTCTCTTTAAGCTCGTCTCTCTTGAGCCCTTCGATCCAATTATTCAACGCCCGTTCCACTGGCTCAAGCTCGTACAAAGCAGCTTGGTATCTAGCAAATTCATCTGAGGAGCAGTGGCTAATGCCATTGACGAAGCGATCGCACATCGAGGCTACCCATGTGAGTTTGTCCAAAACGTCGCAACCGGCGAACACATCATCTTCGTGTCCAGGATGTGGCTGACTAACCCGATCCTTGATGAAACCGTGCAGGAGAGTGGCTTTGAATGACAATCGAGTAAATCGTAACAGCGCGAGAACAGAATCTTTGTCAGCGTTGAAGCTCTCCGGTAGGAAGAGTTTAACAATGTCAAGGTGCTGCTGTGCTTCTTGAGCGCCCATTCGTTGCATCTCCAGGTCAATGGTCTTGATCTGGGTTTTAGCAGCAGAGATCTGAAGTTTCTGGTTGAGATCCATCATGAGCCGGGCATTGCTATTGAGCTGTTCTGACTCTGCTTCATTAACGGCATGAGAGGCGCGCATATCTTCGAGATCCGACTGCAGGTTGGTGACGAGCTCCCGGAATCGAGAGAGCGTGTATTCCAGGTCCCCAATAGTATCTTCCTTTTCCACCGCCCGCCGAACCTGTTCAGTGATGATGTTGTCTTTGAAATCAAGCTCTTCCTGCATCTCTCTCTCGTTTTGGACATGATTGACTTCAAGCTCGTCATTGATCTCCTTCAAAGCCTCGAGATCATCAATCACAGCTTTCAGTTCCTGAATCTGCTCATACTGCTGATGCTTCTCATCGGTTAGCGTTTCGATGATTAGTTCGGCCCCCAGGTTGTTATCGAGCTGTTCCTTCAAATCTTCGGCCCGCAGCTCCGACTCCAGTAGCTTCTCCTTGGCGATCTGATACTGTTCCTTAATGGCTTCAAAATCCTCCAGGTCCTTTGATAGAGACTTGATTTGGGCCTTATTCTCCTCATCCTGCTCCTGTGTGAGATCCCGGAGTCGAATGAGAGCCTCACGCAGCCGCTCGTTGTTCCGTTCCATTTGCAGCCACCCGGTGCTCGCTCTCTCTTCAGGTGACATCCCCTGCGAGTATTCCGTGTTTTCTTCTCGCAAGATTTCGACCTCAAGTTCCAGTTCTTCTGCCTTTTGCTTCAGAGCATCAAGCTCAACCTTAAGAACCTCGGCCGTTTCCTCGGCCATCTCGCGGTCTAGGGTCGCCAGTTCCATGATGGAGTCGTGTTCGGCTTGCAGTTCTTCGACTGAAATCAGCCTTTCCTCTGCCTCCTTGAGCTGCTTTCGGAGCGTAACGTTCTCTTGCACCGTTGTCTGAAACTTGCCCTCAATTTTCTTGTTGATATTCTCAAATTTGTCGCGTTGCTCTTGAATGCGCTCCATCTCTTTGAGTTTGTCACGGTCCTCCGCCCTCTTTCGCTCAAGAATCTTCAACTTCGTCTTGAGATCTTCGTTCTCTCTGCTGATCGCATTGCTAGCTGCTGTCCTAGTCGAGCTAGCCGTTACGGGCGTTCGCGCTGTCGTTGCACTCATTGGGGGTTTTGACAGGGCGGTGGAAGTGCCGCCAGATGTGAGCTTCTCCAGAGCCCTCGTTCGCGAGCGCACAGGGCTGTTTGTTTGCTCTCCATCACTCCTAAGGGGAGAACTGATTCCCGACCGGTCTCCAGCTTCGTTGGCCGGGGTGGATTCCCCGGATAGCACCCTCCCAGAGGCGGGTCGGCTGAGTCGCTGACTGAGTGTTGTGGAGACCCTTCCACCCGTTGGCTTTGTAACACCACCGGTTGTTCTCCCAGTAGTGGTGGAAGTGGCAGATGGGCGTCGCTTCACGCCAGCCGAAGGGAGGGCAGGTGGTCCCATAGACGTTCTCGCCCCAATCGATGGCCGGGCTCTCGCTCCAACACCTGAGGCTCGAGCATTAGAGGGTGTGGCAGTTCGGGACGTCGCGGTGCTCGAGGGCGCGGTGGCAAGTTGCTTTGTAGGAGACTTGATCGGAGACTGGGCCTGTAATACACAAATCGTAAGTTAATTAGCTGATCCGACCAGAACATGGCACGAACACGATTCGACATACCCTTGCGATACTAGACTGACGGGATCGTGGCACCGGGCTCGGACTAGGAGCGTTCAGGCTCATCCGCTTTCCCATCATCGGGTCGTTCAAGGAGGCGGGCCGTGCTGGGCCGCCAGAGAGGGCATTGCTCGGCCTGGATGCTTTGCGAACAGGGGCTGCTGCCTTCGGGGGAGGAGGGGGGGCGGCCTGGAGTATGGTGATGGTGGTAGGCCGCACGAACATGCCCCTGCCAGGCAAGCAGTCGAAGTATCGCTCGCCTTGGACAGCGCCATCATTCTTGCCCGAGTCATCCTCGAGCTCGACGCCGACCCAGTCTCCTACAGCGAAATGAGTCTGCCCGACGAAGCGGACGGTGGCATTGCGGCCGTCGCTGAGCAGGATGTACTGCCCGATTGCTATGTCAGACATGCTGTTCTACCATCTGGGGTACGGATGTCAGGTGGTGGTCAGAACGTGGCGAGCAACATACTCCCAAGGCGAGGGTTGATGATGTTTATAAAGAAAGCAGAGAAAGCGGCCAGTGTTGGCTGGTCTGAGGTTGAAGGTAATGTTGGTACTGTTGTAAGTGGTCATGGCTACCTCCTATAAGTATATAGTGCATTGCTTGCGAAACGCGTCTTCTGGTTATTCAATTATGCGACTTGCATAAGTCGGTGTTGTCAGTAAGACAGCACCGTGCGGGCTGGGTAGCACACTAGGTACTAACCACCTCCTGCCCTAAATTCCCATTGACAATGCCTGAAATCCGGACAGCAGAATCGGTACTAGAATAGAAGGCAAACTTGAGAAGTGAAGTGGGAGTCTTCAAGGTTGCTAAGGTGTTATGTACTTTACTTATAATGAGTGTCATAGTGATAGGTACCATAGTGTATTCTCCATACCGTCGTACAAGGAGTGCTTGTCCCAACATAAATTGAAGTTTGCAAGTCCCTTCAAGTTTCAGCTACAATCATCATTTAGTGTGAAGTACCTCTTGTACTAGGTACCGTATGCAATAGCTCAATTGCAAATTCCACTTGCGAAGCATTTCAAGTCCTCCAGTTCAGGTTGTTTATCATACTTACCTCTAATTCACTCTATTCACGAGACGCGGTTGTTCAAAGCTAAAAATGACATACCAAACCCCAACTCACCGCTGGGCTCTCATGCCAATGCTTCAGCTTACCCACAAAGAATTTTAATAATTCACCTTCATGCTATGCTCTGGTTACTGTCCAGTTACGCTTTGCTTAAAGACAGCAGGCAGACTAAAACCAAAGCACAAAAGAGCTCAAGAATGGCAACATGAGAGACAGTATCTTATTCCAGGCAGGCTACTTCCAAGTGTATATCTTCAAGCTTATGTAATTTCCCATCATTGTCATCCAGCATCAGACACGTAGAGATAAATAGGTACAATGAGTCCTCCAAAACCAATGTTAACTCAAAGGAGTCAGCCGTATGTCATTCTATCACAATTTGGCTTCATTTTTACTTTCCTCCTCTTCCATCCCCTCCCCCTCCCCTTGCCCCTTTTAACAATGTGTAGATAAATACGTAGGTATCAAGAACCAAAACACTTGAATCCTACATTCACCACAGTCCGTCTCCCTTCCAGCTTTTAAAATTCCAGGGGCGGAGGGAGGGAGGAGTCATAAGAAAACCTTTAAAAGGAAAAGGAGACCGTCCCAAAAGAAAGCAGGGGGAAGCAACCGAACGAACAGCACACAAAAACAGAGGGAGAGAGAGAGAGAGTTAAAGAAAAGAAGAAAAAGAAAAAGAAAAAAAGGGAGGCGGAAGCAGAGAGTGATAGAGAGATAGATCTGATCAAATCAGATCAGATCACGTCTTCGCAAACCCAGCCATGTAGCTCCCGCCGCGCACCCACTCGGCGACCTCGAAGCCGAGCCTCCGCTCGAGCTTCTCATCCACGTGTCCGCCCTCCGGCACGCGGATGACCATGATGCCCGGCCCGACGATCTCGAGGCTATTATTCGCATTCACGTTGACGTTGACGTTGCCGTTAGCATTGCCGTTTCCGTTGGTGTTATTGTTGCCGCCGTTACTGCTGATGCTGCCGCCTCCTTGAGCCTGCCCCTGCCCCTGACCCTCGTCCGGCGTCTTCGTGACATACACCGTCAAATCAGCGCCCACGACGCCGCGCCACAAGCCCGCCACCCACTCCCAGTGCTGGGCGGCGCGGTACCGGTCGTTGACGTGCAGCGCGGCGGCGTACCGGTCCGAGAACGTCAGGCTGTAGCCGTCGGAGAGCAGGGCGATGGGCAATCTGTGCGATGATGGCGTGGCGCCGGGATTACTAGATGACTTTGTCTCTGTCCCCGTCGCGCCGCTCTCCTTGTCCTTGTCCTTGTCCTTATCCCTATCACCACCGCTGCCCTGTGCCGGCGGGGGTGGGGGAGGATGGCTCGTGACGTACCGCACCAGATCGTCGGACGTCTTATGCCACTTCAGCATGCGCGCCACGTGGCCCACGATCGGGCTCATGGGCGTCGTCGACGTCTTCTTCGGCTGTGCTGGCGGGGCTGCGGCACTTTCCGATGCCCCCTTCGTGCTATTAGCGTTGCCGCTTTGATTGGCATTATTCCCGCCGCCGGCAACGTTCCCGTTTCCGTTCGCCTCCGCGCCGCCGCTGCTGCCATTGGCGTTGGCCTTATTGTTTTCGTTGGCATTGGCATTGGTGTTTGCGTTGGCGTTGGCGTGAGTGTGCGGCTCAGGGCTAGAGTGCGGGATGGCGGTGCTCGTGTCCTCGGACCACACCTTGACGGCGAACTCGGCCGACACGGACAGCGCCCTCTCGATGACGGCCGCCACCTCCTTGCGCATGGGCGTGGGCGCCCCCTCGACGGCGATGATCGGGCCCCTGGTCTCGAAGTCCAAGTGCGGCCCGCCTCCTCCGGGTCCGGACGGCGGCGCCAGGGGCTGGCTGTTGTGGCGCAGCGTCTCGAACTTGAGCAGGAACGGCCATATCTGCGGCATGGGCGACGACGACGACGCCGGAGGCTGCGGCTGGTCTGCGTGTGGCTGTGGATGAGACTGTGGGTGTGGGTGTGGGTGTGGATGTGGATGTGGGTGGTGCGACTGTTGTTGTTGCTGTGCCTGTCGGACGGCGCCGCCGCTTCCCAGGCCCGCGCCGGGCGCCTGGTGGCTCTGTATAGGCGGCATGGCCTGTCTCGTGCCCGGCTCCAGCGCCGAGGACTCGTATATCTGCGACTGCAGCGGTGGCAGCCGAAGCGACTCGTCGAACCCGCCATTCGGCCGGTTCGGGCTCGTCGCCATCGCCTGGTACGATATGGACTGCCGCGGCGGCAGCGGAGGCTGCATCTGCGGATGGCTCGGGTGGCCCACGTACAGCTCCTGGCGGTGCTGCATTGGAGGAGGTCGCGGGAGGTGTCCTGGGCCGTGGCCCGTGGCTGAGACCGGCGGCCCGCTCACCGACGAGCGATGCTGGTACCGGGGGTCGACGGGGGCGTAGCCCATGTGCGGAGACCTGGGCACGTAGACCGGAGCGCCGTTGAAGCGCCGCCGCTTCGCCTCGGGCGGGATGCCAGGGGGAGGAGGCGCGACGAGCGGCGACATGATCGGGTAGTCCTCCTCGATGTCTCTGAACTGAGCGTGCGCGTGCGGATATCGCCGGGCGTGGCCGTCCACAGGCACGGCGCCGCCCGAGATGGATCCGTGTCTCGAGTGTCCGCCGCTCATGTACGGCTGCATGTTCGGCGGCGGCGGGCGTTTGGTTGAAGGCGGAGGGGGTGACGCGACGCTGAAGGGCGTCGTGGGCGTCCTGGGCGTCGCGATGTAGCGGCCGCCGCACTTGGGGCAGCGTCCCGGGGTCTCGCCGCTCGAGGACGTCGGCCTGCCGCTGCCGTTCTTGCCGCCTCGTCGAGGCTGGTATCGATAGCCCGGGTACTGGCGCTGGTGGCGGATCTTCTCCTCTTCGGCGAGCTGCTTCCACTCGTTCTTGACGCTCTCGGGCTGCTCGCGCCACTTCTCGCCTATGAGCTTGGATATCTCTGGATTGGCGAGGCCGGGGTGCTGGGCGGCGAAATGGCCCTGCCACGCTTGTCGATAAAGGATGAATGCTGTTGAGGGAGGCAAAGGAGCCACGCACAAAGGTTAGCCAAGCCCTTTTTTCTTATGTCGTGTCAAAAAAAAATTTAATTCATTCTCTTTCTTATGATCTTGGTTTGTTCTGTTTGCCTTCGGTTGGGGTTGGGGAGTCTGTGTGAATGAATGAAGGGGGGGTTCGAAAGATTCGACCTCATTCGTTGAGCGCAAGCGAGAAAGAGATCAGAACAATACGCATAGGTCTCGTCCCCTTTCACGAAAACGCGCGACCCTTTGAGACACAAAACGGACGCTCCCAGACAAAGAGCCAGATGATCCGAGTTGTCATCTCGGGAGCGGCAGTCTTCCGCGACTCGGCCCCAGAGATGATGAATGAACTATGAAAGGGGGGTATGGGAGGGGGAGAGGGGAAACCAAGTGAGTGGCTCGAAATGAGAAAACGATCAACAAACGATGATGACACGAAACCCAAGTCTCGGAGAGATGAAATAAGACCGGAGATGACGGCGCCAATTTTAGGTTGGAAGAAGACAAGGACTGAAAAGAACATACCATTCCGCGGTCTGGGTGCCTTCGGTGCCTTGGCACACAGGCAGATCAACTCCCGTGGCCCGTCATTCCGTGCTGTAGTTGGGGTATAGAGACTTAGTTGTGCGATGCTCGACTGGTTTGCCTCGTCGATGTCAATGGATTTAGCTCGCTTCTTGTTCCTGGATCCGGCGAGCTCCTCGTCGTGACGGGCGTAAGACGCAGCAGACCCCGGTGTCGGTGGAAGCATTGGCTTCGGCGTTGCGACCGCCACAGGGCCTCTGTTCTCGCCTTGGCCGCTTGCCGCCGTCACCGGCTGACTTTGAGGCCTTCTCGGCATTGTTGTGTCGTTCTTTCTTGCTGACAGGTTAAGAGGGGGCGGGCGATGTTGAGATGGAAGTGGGACCCTCTGGCTGGCTGAAGACGAAGGTTGGGGTGAAGGGTTGTAAGAAGACGATGGCGGAGAGGAGTAATTCTCACTGGAGATACTTGCTGCGTCGCTCATGGTCTCGTCGAAAGATACTGCGTTGTTCCTCCTCTTAGTAGTAATAATCTAGTCGTGTTGCAAACGAGAAGTGGCGATGAGTATGTGTGAGCGGTGAAAAGGGGGCGGGTTCAAGCATATACAAACACTTGATGAAGTCTTAGATGTTGAGCTCTAAACGATAATTTAGGCTGGGGGAGGACGAAGGATACAATACTTTTGCCTCTTGTTTTTCTTATTAATCCTCTCTTCAGTCTATGCTGGAGATTAATGGACGAGAGGCGAAATCGAGACAAGAGACACAAGAAAACAAGAGAATGGTCGGTTGTAGATCAGGTGGGCTCCGTTTATTGTTCTCTTTCACTCATCCTTGTTTTTCATGGAGGGCTTGGGGGAAACATAGAACCACATGAGACAACCTAAACAAGGGCTTAGGTACGACACCACTGGTAAACCAGGTATTTGTTTGTACAGAATAGGTATGGGGGATTGTATTCCCGGGGTCTCTTTCTTTATTCTCTTTTGTTCGTATGATAGGGGGGAGATTACCCCTCCCTGTAGCCTCAAGCAGAACAAGGGAAAGAGATGGGTAAGCTACGGGGGAAGATAATTCCTGCTAATGCAAATCATACAGACACGTCTCCTATTCTTCGAATCATAATACATATATCATCGACTCTTTGTTTCTTCTATCGCCTCGCCGTCACTCCGCCCTCCCTGTCACCTCATCATCCTTCAACCGTAGCAATGTTGCTACTAAAGGGAGGCCATTGTAAGAAAGGCATTCAATATTTGCCACATTATAGTCTCTCTAGTTTCAATCTTGCCCTCCTTTGTTTCCGTGCGGCGAAGCACCCGACATCGGTGTTATATCATAATTATGCAAGATGATTTCTCTACACACGACCTCTCGGGATGGGGCATGGCTGGTGGCGATCGTGCCCAACACTCCATTAGAGAGAGGGAGTTTTCTGGTATCATACCGGGTCGTCTATATTGTCTAGCGATATGAGAGGTCTGCCTGCGTTTATGTCTCGGCAGTAAACTTGCTTTGCTGCAGATATGACATATTAGAAAGTCGGCTCAAGGGTTGAGTGACGGGGAACAAGCATGGCCCGCGATTTATTCTTTGTCTCGTGGCGTTTGCAAATGCCCAACCTATTATACACATGAGACTAATTATGCAGTCATTCTTACATCTCTCTCTTGGGCACTGACGCCTTGTTCTATACACAAGCAACATAGTAGGTCCGGATGACATCGAGACGAGTAAGCAGGCGGTGATACTCAACTCTGGTGTAAGTTATGAGTGATAAACTGGACTAGAAAGGGTAGGACGAGGGGCTAATAAGATCCGTATAAAATTAAGCAAACCGGAACCCCTTCATGTTATACAGACAGGTAGGAGATATATGCAACGCGGCACCAGCGTCCTTGTTCAAGCGATTATATTCGCACCGTTTCTATTAGATGGCTCTATTACCAGAGATACAAGACCGTATACATGTATTCTCTTACTCAATATTTATGAAAAAATGCCCGGCTGTATCCAGGGCAGTCAACAAAGCCTACACCGTAACGACCACGTCGAAGTACCGTGCGCTGTAATACACACAAAGAACTCGTCAAAGCCGATTGTATTACCGAAACGGGCACAAATCGACCGAATCCAGCAACGTGCGGTCCGCATGTGTTTGGCGTGTCTCAGGTCGTTGGTAGTTCGACGCGTCTTAGAGTTATGACTACCGGTGTAGCCAGCGATCGACTGCTTATTTCCTCTCAACACATGTGATTTTAGAAACATGAATGCTCCATCATCAGGGGTTTTGCCATGACCAGGACTGGTAATGTTCATCTATCTAGTTACCTAGGCCAGCAGCAAAGATATGGCCAGTAATTCCGTTTACAGAAAGGACTCCGAAACCCCTCCCGCCTCCGTCGACCATGTTTTTTGATGTCTCGCCGGGAAATTGCCTAGCCCGGAGTCTTCATGCCTTGTGCGACCCACGCGGCTGGGACCGATACAGCGCTGTTCTTAGAACTCGATGATTCAACAGCCAACACATACTAATTTTCACCTCAAGCCATTCCCAAGGTTTTTCCTCTGGTTCCATTATCATTATTGTTTTACACTACTCAAGGGTCTCATAGTATTTCATGAGATGAAGCCACGCCCTGTCTCGCCACTCAATAAGTCTGCACTACGTCGCGCGTCAAGGAACAGTTCCTCGCACTCCGCTACATCTTTAACATCGATCTGGCTGCGGCCGTTGACACGTGCCAGGATGCTAGAATCGGTGTTAGTTGAGTTTGGTTAGGGGTCAATGGGATCTACAAGGGCAAAGTAATATATACATATGCCACGAAGGGGGGAGAAATATATGCGACATACCTTGCTGGGGTCAGCAGTTGAAGGCAGTATCGTAGGCTAATGCGCACGCCATGCTCCGCAATCTTGTCGATCGCAGCGTCCGTCACCTGTAGACCCTCTGTAGTTGCGCGGATACGCACAATCCTCTTGATCTCGTCGGCGTCGTAAGGTGTTGTCGGTATGATGAGTAGGCGGGCCAAGAAATCCGGAGGGATGCCGTGCGCGGCTACGAGGCCGTCTGTGCCGCGGATTGTGCACATGCCGCGATTTGAAGCAAGAACGACAATCGGGGAAATGGACATTTCTAATGCTCGGTTGAGGTATGTGAAGCATTCGATGTCCAGCATGTGTGCCTAGGTGTGATGTATTAGCAACCTTGACTACACGGCACAACTTCATCCGTATGTATGGGACTGGATCCTCGGGGATGTACCTCGTCAATGAAGAGCACGCCAGGCACGAGCTCAGCTACGCCCTGATCGATGTATTTGCTAACGACCTTGTTGATCTCGCCGCGTAGTTTGTCGGTGATCTCCGTCATCTTGGGTTTCATGAGTTGACCCATCATACTCATAATATCCTGTCCACCCTGCGGCCTGGCATTCGCAACGTCCAAGTCGTGAAGCGTGACATCTTGCACGATCTCCTTCTTCTTGTGAACCTCGCCCTTGGGAATGGGCACGTACTCTTCCGCTTCGAGGTCGAACTCGGTAGCATAGGCGTCGGATCGACCGACTCTTTTGCAGGCACCCGTGTTGGCCTCGATGTAGATGACGTCGCCCACGGTGACCCTCTCTTTCTGTATAGCCTCGTATATGCTAGGATCTAACCGGAGCTTCTTCTGGCCCTTTGCGCTCTTCAGGCCGATGAGGAGAGTGCTGATGGTCTTGCCGTATCCGCCAAGGGGGTTTTCGGCCTCCTCGGGGGTGAGCTCCGTGACTTCGCCCTCGTACACCTCCTTCGTCTCGCGTACCTTGAGGCCGATGGCTCGCCGGAAGTTCTCCATCAGCATCTCCGTCTTCTTGACCTCGGCCGAGTATATCTCGCTGCCGACGATGGGGCAGAATGGGATCTTCGTTCCGAGCTCGTGGCTGAGGGCGAGCGCCAGGGCCGTCTTTCCCGTACCAGGTCCTCCAGCTAGCAAGACGCCCCGTCCTGCCAGTTTCTGCGCGCGGATCAGATCGACTACTACGCCGGCAGCCTGTGTTTATTTGACAAGAAATTAAAGTCAGCCTCAGCCTCGTCCAAGTGCCGCCTTCTCTCCTCGGATGACGTTGCTTACCTCTCTAGCTTGTTGTTGGCCGACGAAGCCGCCAGCCTGCTTCTCTGCCGTGCCATCTGCCTTGAGTCCCAATCCCTTGATGTGGGTGTGGGAGGCGGTGCGGTTATCGCGATTGTTACCCTTAACTTCGCTGATTTGCACCATCTTGGGCGAAGGGATCGGAGAGCAGGGATCGATCGGGGTCGCGCCGGCAAGTCGATTTCACTCAAGAAGATGTCTGTGGTTCGATATTTGTTATGGATTGAGAAGGGCAGAGCTTGGTCGCTGGCTGTTGTGTGTGAAGGACACGCACTCGGGAGCTTTGAGAAGTTGGTGGTTTGTTTCGGGAGGTGATTTGGTGTGAGCTGAGGTAGGAGCTTGGAGCTCTCGATTCGCCAACTTTTTTTCGAGGCGCGACGTAGAGACTGTGCGAATACAGTACCATTGATACTGTATATAAGTTGTAGTACTACTAAAGAATTATGTACTTAGGTACCACTCAAGTCCTCCTCTCTGGTATGGTTACCCAGGATAGAGATGGCTACAGACATAGGGTCCTGGCATGCTTCAAAATTCCTTAAGACTTCATATTAGGTACGTAAAAGTAACTGAGGTAGTTCTAATCTCGACTACAGCAGCGACTTCGCCTGGCTAGGTTATATGCTCTATGTTCATAACTACATCAACCTATGTAAGTCTTCCAGCTTCATCTCATGGCATGATAGCAAACTACAGAGTGAGTTAGACACCAGCCTGTCATGGTCGGCATTTCATCAATGCATCAATTCATCACGTCTCATCCCTCATAGACCCCAAGACGATATCATCATCTTGATCCTCGGGCTCTTCTTCCTCGAGCATCATAGGAACGCTCTCGACAGCCGTCGGCTGTTCCTCGTCCCACTTCCCCTTTCTGACCTCCTCCTTCCCGGCCGCGACCCAGATCGCCCCGGCGATGATCAGCACGCAGCCGGAGGCGCTCATCCAGCCCATCGTCGTGCCCCAGACGAGGCGGTCGAAGACGGCCGCGAACAGGACCTGCGTATACGTCATGAGCGTGGCCCTGTTGCTGCGCTCGACGGCCAGGCCCTTCGTCGTGAGGACCTGCAGTATCAGCCCGCTGGCCGTCACGAGCAGCAGGAGACCCCACTGGTAGACGGACGAGGGCGCGGCGAAGCGGAGCTCGGGCTGCCCGATGTCGAGGGATGGCGCGAGGGAGAGCACCGAGAAGGTCACCATCACGCACAGGCTGTTGAAGTAATTCACGGATAGGAGAGCGTGCGCCCGCGTCCCGATGGCGCGCAGCGTCGTAAAGGCGAAAGAAGTGCCCAGGACGCCGAGGAGGGCCACGCCGATGGCTCTTAGATGTTCAGGCGTCGTGAGCCCTTGGCCCTCGACGATTTCGGCCCCTATTGTTTCCGATCTCTGAATCTCCACCGCCGTTGCATTTACGAGGGCCTCCAAGGGCGACGGGGCGGTCTCCTCTGTCTGGAGCGCGGTCGAGAAGAGGCTCGCAGGCTTCGTGACTAATACCACACCCGCCAGCGCCAGGAGCGACGCGAGCTGCTCAGTGCGCGTGTACGGATCCTTGAGGAAGATGTGGCACCAATACCCCGCCAGATTGGGAGCTATGAAGGTGATGACGGTTGCCTCCGAGAGCGGCAGGTACTGGATCGAGTACCAGACGCCGTATATCCCAAAGAAGCCCGTGATGCCGCGGGCGGCGAGCAGCCAGCGAACTTCCGGGCTCCCAAGCACGCCGTGGGGGATCTGCCGTCTGACGATGTAGATCACGCACACAAGCGTCGACAGCAGCATGCGCCAGAAGAGGAGCTGCATGGGATGGAGCTTCGTGTCGGCCTCGCCTAGCTCAAGGAGGCGCGCGAAGAGATTCATCAGTGCGCCGAAGAATTGCGCACCCAGCATGTAGATCGGGGCTCTGTGGTTTTGCCATTGGGCGGCCCAGAACCTACCCGTGCGGGCGGAGACGAACCTGGGGACCAATATGGATGCTGTGGCGCTTGTCGGTGTCGCAGAAGGCGGGAAATCATTATTCTGACGGGTTAGTGCTGGTGACGCCTGCTCATGCTGAGAAGAGGCACGTTGAAGATCGCTAGTTTCCAAGAGATCTGTGCCCATTTTGTTCTGATCGTTGCCTTCTCTATCCTCGTCCGGTGCTGAGGTAGGGGGTCACTCCGCGTGCGTCGCGAGACCCCAACATAACAGTTTCCGGGACCCCGCGGCCTGGCCCTTTTTTTCGCTGACCGCGACGCTTTGCGCCACCTCTTCAAGAAAGTAAGTAGTTATGCCTTTAAAAGAAGCAATGTAGAGATTCGAGAGAGATCATAAGTGTATCAAACTCTCCTTTCTGAAGTCATGGCTGGGGTTTTGCATTCTGCAAATACCAGATCGGACGATGCTCCTTTTCTGTCCCTCGACTACTCGCATACCAATATATCTGGAGACGAAAACGAGAGGCACACCACCGCTGGCAATCCTCAGAGAGACCATGGTCAGCCCGCAGACGGTCGTGTGCTGGCCAACTAGCTTAAGAAGGATGCTCGATGAGGGGCTAGAGTATGCATATGTGGGTATCACAGGATAACTTCTCGCATTTCGCGGGAGATACAGATTACCTAAACGTCTCCAACGGCGCCGATATCGTCAATTGATAAAGGCTGGCATTTTCTAAAAGGATCCAGAAACCCCACGATGAAGGTGGGCCATCTAGAGCATAGACTCCATCCAAATTTGTGGAGTGCCTACGAAGTACTGGGTGACAAGAAGTGGTTGATTGGGATGGCATGTAGACAGTAGGACCAGGAGCGTGACCTCGCTTTGTCTCCTAAGAACCAAGATAAAAACGGAATTTTTGCTGTTAAGTGACAACGCTGACTCGTTTCATATATCTGCTGGGCATTCACGAATCGCTGTTCCACTGGACCGGCAAAGTCTCTTCTCAAGTCTGCATTCCATTCGAGGTAAGCTGTGCTCTCTGGCTAGCTATCTCACTATCTCGCTACCGTTTTGCTGGCGAGGCCTCATCGCAGATGGCGATTTTGAAAGAAACCTGGTAAAACACGCCCCAAAACTCCATTGCTATGCGTAAAGTAGAGCCGACTTTAGTTGTCGTTCGGAAAGGGGCGAGGCGGAAACTATAAACGGGCACGACTGCGGCAGCGTGTTCACGCCGCCTTTCTCTTCTTCGCGCCGGAACCACGAGACGAGGTCTCGGCCGCGCCGAGCTCCTTCAGGTCCAAGTCGTCGTCGAGGCCGAGCAGCTCATCCTCATCTTGCTTCGGGTTGCCCGCGTCCTTGTCCCTCGCGGCCATATCTTTCATCAGGGCATCGTCATCTTGGTTGAAGGTCTTACGCATCTCCTTGATGGTCTGTCGTTTCTCTATCATGGCCTTGACTTTCCCGAGGTATTGCGGGTTGCGGCGCAGCGCGAACTCGAAGTCGTCGAACTTGAGCTTCTGTCGGCCTGCCACCTGAGCATGCCGACTCGCCTCGAAGCACACGCCCTCCAGGAACTCGGTTACGATCTCGTCGAGCACGCGCACCGTCTCGGGGATGGGGTCGCGGACGTCTCCGTATGCATATAGCAGGGTGGCGACTAGACAGTTCCAGTCATGGTATTAGTCAATGTGTTGTATGATAGTGGTCTGGTGCTGGCTTAAGATGGCCCGAGTGGGAGGAGAAGAAGACGACTTACTCTCTTTGGAATTGAAGGTCTCCTTGCCAACATGCTTGCCCGCACGAGCGCGAGGCTCCATCTTGACGTTGCGGGAAAGCGCCCAACCGCCGATGTGTTTTCTCTCGTAAAAGTACCTATTTGCCTAATATGCAAGCCTTGGAAGCCTCGACGCTTGATGATATCATTCTTCCGAGGCTGTTGATGGTGGTGGTTGTCGAGATGCGCAAGGCTTGCAGCAGATGGATGGCGACTTGTCGATTCGCAACTTAAAGTACCTAGGCCAGATTTAGCTAGCTGTAGCTACCTAGGTACTGTTAATAGGTGCACTGTAACTTTGTACCTAAGGAGGTACCTGCACTAAAGACTCGGTGGGAAGTGGCATCCACTACACTTGGTAGGTAGGAAGGTGCTGTCAATGTTATATACTCCACTAGAAGACAGCTCCCGGCATCCCCGAGCCGCTGGAGACAGACTCGTGGCAGGCTTGTGCCGGCCGGGCAGTCCCCACCCCGCCGTATAATCTACGGTACCTAGGCGGTAGGTGTACCTAAAGGATAAGAGGTACATGTAGGTACTTACTTACGGTACCTGCTTGTTGGCCTAGGTGGCTTTTTGAGGGAAGGCTGAACGAATCTGTGCCCATCCATTAATCGTCATGGCTGCGAATAGATACAACATAGCGATTCATTGACTACCTACACAACGATACACCTTTGCGTCTCCGGCCGACGACAACATCACATCTCGACTTGCATTAGGTAGCCTAAAAATATGGTACCAAGACACATTTTCTGGATCTCGCTCGACCACTTTGCTAATCGCTTTGTTCCCAGTCTGCGCTGTTCAACTTCCAGAGCCTGCTGCTCGTCATCCTCCTCCTCATCTGCACGAGCGCCTACGTCCACACCATGTTCCCGACAATACTGGACCGCAATAAACAAGGGTGCGTGCCCTACCCGAAGCTAGGGACTGTCGAGGCGCGACATAAAAGCTGGAGTTGAAAGCTGGCGTGCTTGGGCAGGACCCGGACTAATGATGAATACAGTTTGATGGGAATCTTCTGGAAGGCTGCGCGGATAGGCGAGCGGTTGAGTCCATACATAAGTCTGTGTTGTGTGTTCATGGCGGTACGACGGGCTTCTGCACATCCATCCCATGATATTCACATATACTTGCCCGAGACTGACGACTGGATGCTCAGGTTTCTATGCTTATCGGCACCTAATACGTCGTCTTTATACGGTTATACCTACCCAGTCGACTTCGATAGCGGGGGAGAGTGGGCGCATATAGGAGTTCTGGTCCTTTTTTTGTCCCCTTCGGACAAGGCATACGTGGAATCAATCGCGAAGACACTTCACCTACAACTCGCATCGCGGCAACGAACGCCTCTTGGCACATTGCAGAGCCGCTTTTTACAATCAGAAGATTACGTTTCGCGATGATTAAGTCACCCGTCTGCTGGGTCGGATGTCTGCAGTGTTCTGTCACTCTGCCTATCCATCGCGGAAGACTGCCGCACCCGTATTGCCTGGTATATAAGCTTTCCGCTTGATCTGGCCCACGCGCCGGCGAAGCCTCACCTGATTTGTGCCTGAAGGAAGTCCTGAGGCAGTTCAGCTAGGTAACTCAGGCGCCCTGGTGCCTCTAGGGTTAGACCCTGGGCGATCAATCCTAGGGGGGGGTAAGCCCTGTCAGGAAGTGGGCAGCATCGATAGTATGTAACGCTTTCGGTTCCTTCAGGTGGTGTAGTGTAGGTGTCGGTACTACCTGGTATGTAGTGTAGGCGTCGGCAGGTGTGTAGGCGTCACGCCTCTCGCAGCTCGACCTCCCTCATCCGGTAAATCCAGTGCCATGGTGTTCCATGCAATCGCTCGATTTGTGACCTCGCCGTAGTTGTCCCGAAATGATCATAAATGAAAAAAGGCGTCTGCTGACCACGATCATACGATAAAAAGATGCACGCACACGTGTGGCCGCGATATAGACTGTTGCATCCCGTCAGAACAGATTGTGTTACATCTGCGATACGCGCAATCTCCATCACTCTTTTCTAGTGCAAGCCACAGACAGAATGGGATTCTCAGAAAATGTGATCGGAGAAAACGAAGAGATCAGAATGTGCGAAGACTTGTGTCGGCGCTTACGAACCGACATGTTTGTTAGAAATGACGAGATGCGAAGCGGTGCTATGCGGATGATATGACCTGCCCATCCATTATCGTATGTCGTAACTTATGACCGGCGAACACAGGTGGACGCAGCATCGCAGCTACTTCGGATTGAAAGGTAGTTCATGGTCGAGATAGCCTACACTAGAGGTATCAAGCTGAGAATGTTGGGCTTGACTGGGTCGCAAAATCATCCTGTTTTCGTCGAGCTACAGTAGGCAAATCGAAATCGTATGGAGAGAGACTATGAATGCGATACCTACGACGATGGAGGATGCGAATCCCACCTACACTACCAACCTCTGGTCTTATTGTCGTGATGATCTAGTGTAAGTAAGTAAGCTCGCCGATTACGCCGACGCCGGAATTGAATTGAGGTGAGGGCAGAGAGTGAGGGCAAGGGGGGGTGCCATCTCCGTCTCTGGCTGGGCGTAAAGTTCGCTACACCACGTAAAGTGAAGATCAGCGTTGTTGCATGCATTATTCCATGCCAAGCCGCACGGATCAATATCTAGGATCTCGGCCTGATCGCCGTAGGGATAGCTCGAACTGGCCAGGTCCTCTATCTGCAGTCATCAATCACACGAGATTACCTATGTTCATGCCATTGGGGGCAAGCGTTCTTTCTGGAAAAGGTAGACATGCCAAAGCGACAATTTACCCAGGTACTCTCCTCTCTTGTGCAGAGGAGCAAAGCCCCTTTGGGATCATGAGGTCAGGAAAAGTGAGTTGCCGCCGCTTACCGGCTTCATCTTCTGATTGCTGGGCAGGTCTGAAACGACGTCATACTGCTGCTACCTGTGTACAGAGTCATACAATTCAAATAATCAACCAAGTATGATGCTTAAGCGCACTCCATCTCGATATTGCCACCGTTACACAGAGGCGAAGGGTCCCGGCAGTCGAGCTTCTGGAAGGGTCCTGGGTATTCATAACGAGGCCCGCAATCCTCTCCTGCAGCCCAGCCGAGGGATTTTCGACGAAAATAGTCCGAGGCTGAGGACGATGACAGGCCCGAAAAAACGGCGTACCACATACCGACTCCCTGACATGGGCTAGAACTGAGCGAGTGTATCGTGTAGGTGACTTGAAACAGTATAACAGTTGGCCACGCCCAGGCAGCCCGTGTTTGCTCGATTGGGCCTATAGTAGGCACCGCAGATGCAGTTTGGCATGACGGAAGCCCCAAGTAAACTAATCTGATAGCCGATGAGGCAGCCAGCCGACAACCTCATGTCATTGGCAGATTATCTGGCCTGTGGCTTCTTGCAGGCAAGCAACAGAAGGGTGCTACCCACCGTGACGTGATGGATGAGAAAACAATCCTATTGCCTCAGTCTGCAGTCTATTCCGCTTATGAAAGCCACCAAGCCCGAGTTGCGATTCAGCTGACTTTGGGATAATAGGCTCGAAGCTAGGGGACGCATCATGCTCAAGCATACCTACTTTACTTGTGTTTGTACTTGCGCTAGGTACGCAAAGATACCCAACAATCTCGTTGAGAGCTTCCACCGAGGGAATAGGATATCTTGCAGCGCAGAGAAGTACAAGTCCGAACAGGGCCGCCATGGTCGATGCTGGTGGCTTCGCAATACCTAACGCATCGGCAAACCAACAAACAGCGAAACCCAAATAATAAGCACGTGGTCGAGAGACTGGGCCTTTCTATCTTGTAGTCATGCATTGTGCCAGCGTAGATAAGCGTTTACCCAGGAGAAGCTGAGAGCGCGTTATAAGTTAGGCGACGAATGGGAGCGTTGCTATTTTCAGCCGGTTCCTGGTCTGACAGGGGAGCCCGCGGTCTCTTTACGGGTTCATCCGTGCTTGACATGTCGCCCTAGTGGAAGTAGTGTATTCCGTAGTGTACAGTAAGGGGTATTATTGCGGCATTGGACAGGGCTATGAAGCCAACGGCGGAAATAAATCTGATCCTCTTACACTGTCTCCCTATAATTATCATCTACCTATGCGAAAGACGGCAGTCGATCTGTGTTACCTATCCAGTGCCGAAGGTATATTTCATAATATTGGGATCGGTACATCGGCACCCCTATTAATGGCGATGGGAGCTGGCTGTGTCAGAGGTAGCGATCGATGAGAAGACAGGTCGCTCAAAGAAACTTCATATTGACAATTCCTTACTTCAAGGTACCCGCTTTCATCACCTACGCAATCCCGTATTACTGCTTGGCAATACAATTGTTTCTCCGCCTCACTTTCTCGTCTGCACTACACTCCGCTGACCAGCCCACATGGCGAGGCTACTGAAATTGGGATTCTTATCTCATCCCAGGACTAGCGAGATTGAGACCATATTGATCGGCCGCCCCTGGTAACGCATCAGCGGTTCATGGCGCACAAATACCTAAATAGGTACCCACAAACACTCTTGAGACAGTTGAGGCTACAAGCATACCTGATGCTTGGATACCTACCTACTTCGTGGATGACCAAGGTCTAGCATGAATGCTACGTACCATCCCAAGTATCAGCCCCTGGGTAAAGGATGCCAATACGAATGTCGGGGCCACATTCAAGGAGTGGGTTTATTCGTACGTAGACATACTTAGGTCGTGTATCATTCCACTCTGTATTAGGTGTTGGCTAAGCAGGACGTTTGATCTACTTACCAATCTTCTAGGCTATGTATATTAGGTATTTGCTTTGTTGACGCACTCAGTTGCCTGCCAAGATCTCAAGTTAAAAACACTGTGACACAAGGTGCTCAATCTGCCTCGGAGATACTCGAGATACTCGTCATCACTCAAGCCACATAGTATGGGTATCACAAGCACAGAAATCTGCATACCATCCGTCATGTACCCAATTTGTAGCGAATAACTTGAATCACGACCTCATATGTCGGCTATATATTGGCAGCCAGAAACCCCCCCAGGATGTGAATGTAGCATTGAAGGTCAGAATTGAATCACATAGTCGAGTTGCATTGTGGCCCTCCGCCACCCTCACCAGTGATATCTCTGTAGTAGGTACCACTTATGACTCCTCCAGATGCGCAATATTTACGTCTACTCAACGGGGTCGGAGAGTAAGTACAAAGGTAAGGAAGTAGGTACTTAGGTAGCAGCGGCTTGTTCAATTATTGCTTTTCAGAAGTGGCATTTAACGACCCCACCAGGGCGAAAAAAAGAAACGAAAGAATCGGCAGTTGCATTACTAGCGGGAGGTATTTAACTCTATTATCGCAAAGCTCAAGAAAAAAATCTTCCTCGAAAACTGAGAAAGCCGATGCTACTCAAGTAGTCACGCATGACTCGACATCCTGCAAAGGAATGGCGGTCACCGCGCCGGTGCACCACCCACAACACTTAACCACGAACAGCGGAGATGTAACCATCGTTTCGTGTATTCATTTAGCGTGCGAACCATTACCGGTACGTTAGTATACAGGTGGCAATATGATGGGTGTGTTATGCAGGGACCTCTTGGACTAGGTATCCTAGCGCCGACTATTGGGCTTACCGCTCTGTAATGGAGTTAATGCTACTTCGTACACAGGCGAAACCATAGTACTTATGTGAAGGCAAGCAGGTATCGGTCAAGGATGGGCGCAATAATTGACTTTGATGTTGGGTCAAACCTGAAAAAGTTTTGCTCTCATATAAGACTATTGCGGTAGGTAGTCCCGACGCGATGGAAACTTTTAACTGGGTGAAACAGAGTGGAAAGAAAGGCAACACTTGTTCAACCCAGATCGCCAGACGAGGGAGATGAGAGACAACTTCTCACACTTTATAGTCTACAACGGTCACAGGTATCACTTCTACTGATAAGTATACTTCGTACAGTACAACAACTCCTTAAGGTGAATCTAGGTAGACGCTGCCCGTGGGAATGTAAATTCCACCTGAACGCCCACTGTGGCAAAGCAATGTGACGGGGCCCCATTCATCCCCTACTTCGTACCTACACTATCACCATACCAAGCGCCACAGAAATACAGAGAACCCAATCAGGTGTCATCTGAGTCCTTGTCTCCCATGTGCCCGCAGGCACCCTACAGTGTAGGTGCATCGAGTAAGGATCAGCGAAAACGTACCAGGTACCACCGCACCAGTGTACGAAGTAGGAGTGTATAATACTGTTAATACACCACACACACTATCACTACGGCATCTTGGCGCCATCGCAACCGCCGTGACCCTTAGGTCCCCGTCGGCAGCCGAGGGAGCGGCATCGCAAGTCGCAGGGACCACATACCTAACATCACAAACGTGTAAGACGAGAGATTGTCGTGGGCTTCGGATCCGTTAACGGCGAGACCGCCATCGGAGGATGAGGTGTGGTGGGCTAAACCAGTCAGATGCGTTCGTCCACCACCTTTGTCTTCGACGAGGCGGAATATCTGCACCACTACAAATCCTCAAGGCATGCACCTTGCTTCGAGTTTACAACTAAACCCCTCAATAGTGTAGAGTAGTAGACCGTCGATTGAGATGGGAGTGTAACCATAATTTCAGAATACCTACCCCAACACAACCACTTACACGTGTTTAGCTAGACTATTTACCTTTGCCTGGCCTCCAGTCCACACATCGAGTCTCTAAATCTACAGTCACCCCAAAGTGCCCCAGCCAGCTGTGCCTAACATTCTACGAAGTGCTCAGGCTTTTTTTGTTTTAGTCAACTCTTATGCAACCCAGGTTTGCAACCTGTCTCTCTCCGTCGTCTCAAGCTGCAGGAAAGGGCATACTAGTAATTACAGCTCAATATTGGCCCCGATATGCATCGCGATGCACACTGCTGCTGGCCACAACAGGCTCCAATATTCGAGGAGAGTTAGGAAGCAGCATATTACATTGC
This sequence comes from Nemania sp. NC0429, assembly GCA_022578495.1. NCBI lineage: Eukaryota > Fungi > Ascomycota > Sordariomycetes > Xylariales > Xylariaceae > Nemania > Nemania sp. NC0429. Next base: position 527,896 of record MU392159.1, on the reverse strand, counting down.
ATAGCATAGCATAGCATAGCAGCAATGGCCCCGGCTACGTGTACAACAAGTTGAAGGATCCGGACCCTTTTCAGATGCTCACCGCGCTGAGGAATCCCTGGAGATAGATAGTGGCCAAGTAAGTAGGTACTTCGTACGGGGCACGAAGAGGTAAGGTAGGTATGCAGATCACACTTGATCGATGTCGCAACATTTTACATGTATGTGAGAGAATAGAATGTGTTAACGCATAGTCTGCGCATAGCTACAGATGCACCACCATTACCGCCTATCATACGAGCAACAGGTCGGAAGGGAAAAAAAGGATCAACTCGAAGACTGAAGCCACTCCACCATTATTATGCTGATCCATCTCCCGGCCCCGTGACCGCCTCCTCTCCCCCTGGGACCCTTTTCCATACACTACCTTCCTACTAGCATCCTCGATGGAGTGTAGGTGCCTATCTAAGGTAAAGTTGGTACCTAGATACCTAGTGTGGTGTTAGAATGCACCCCTGCTATCTACACTAGTACCAGTAGTCTGTTGAATGACAACACGGCGTATGGAGGTCGTATGGCGGTCGTATATTCTGATTCCACGAAGCACTTTATAGTCTTTTGTAAAGTAGGTACGGCAGGTCAACGGAGTGATTGGGTAAGTGGGTGGCATAGCCCAACCACAGCAAACCAACCACAAAAAGTTATAAATGATGTACGCATAAAGCCAAACAATTGATTTACTTTGCAGCCACAAAGAACCTCTAAGTCTGCCCCTCGCATCCTCAGATCTGTCTGGGGCGTCGTTGACATATATATTGGATGGGTACCTCAGGTGCTTTGAACCTTAGGTTCCTGGTACCTAGAAATATCAGTACATATACCCAACCGGTAGGTATGTACTCAAGCTTCATGTCTCTTTCTCTGTAGGTATGTATGTACCTCGTGTGCCACTTGACTCGCATTGCAATCGACAACCATCATTTCGTGCTACACTACACTACCTACCACTACTACACTAAACATGACTAAGCTAAGTTTAAGTCCAGTAGGTACCTCTACGCTAGATGAAGGCGTGTATATTCTACACTATTGGTCTTAGTGCAGGTACTGTTTGGAGATGTCATCCTGTGTACGAAGTACTAAAAAGAAAGATGGTGCTGTCCAGCTGTGCATCTTGCGTCCAATGCCGGGACTCGAAGCTCCAACGAAGCCCTGGTCTAGCCAACTTGGACGTTGTATAGTTGGCTTTTCCAGGCCCTGCAACCCTGATAGGGACTGGCGACCTACCTAAATGGCAATCTGGGTGTGGATGCATCGGTATAGGCGCACCTCTGCGTCGTTGTTCAGGAATTGAGGCCCACAAGCCCGTCGATGGGATGCGCGGGACGTATGGTACGTGTGGGCATGTATGGGATGTACTTCGCAGAGGTGGCAGAGGTAGCCGGTACCGTGTGCACCAACTGCCATATGTACCGCCACAGGTACTGCCCGATGAGGCATGTACAATCCACTAGAGCTGGCACTACTTGTACTCAATTCTTTCCTTTGCTGCAAATTTCCCCGGAACACGCTTCCCCCTTGATATCGTACCTTAGCCTATACTGGGATGCTCAGGTACCACGGTGGTACCTTGCCGACCACCACCTTGCCTCAAGGATGTCTTTACCTTAGTCTGAGAATCCGCTTCCCCGGCCTACCGTAGTCTATTCGCCTATGCTCATTTTACTAATAGGTAACGTGGTTGTCGTTCACATGAAGGGTCTCCCTGACACTCACTACTTTTGTCTTTCTCTTTCTCGGCCTTTTTATTTTTTTTGAATGGTATATTACTTTCCCTGTCCCTCTGCTCCCCCCCTTCACCCTGTTCCCCCTTGCCACTTATATGGTTATATGGTCTCTCCTTCGCAGTTGTGAAGCACCCCTTTCTTTGTTCTTACTGTCCTCTCACGTTGTACGCTCCTTTTTCAGGCAAGTCGTGTAGACAAGGAATTCGTGCCTCCTGCCAATATTCATCGTCTTCTGCGCTGTCAGGTTGCCAGCGCGGCCTGCAGCAGTTGTCTGATTCTGCTCAATCAGGGCCGACCAAGTAAGCCCCCCCTCCCACATTACACCTTCGACCAGCAAACTTGGTCTGTAGCTTGCTTGCTCTGTACCTTCGTGGCTACCTCGGGAACAGTGAGGCAGCAACGCTCGCACAGAGGCTGCAAATACCCGGCTGATCTCACGAGACCTCTCGTCCGATAACGCAGCCCATCTTCCGTTTGCATCCCATCAGTAACTTCGGGACTGACTTAAGTAATCCCGCAGCTACCGCATATCCCGGCCTAGTTTAGCTCGCCAAGCTCTTATTTCTCACCCTGCCCTCTCTGCAATACAAAAGTCCTCATCTGCTCGATAACAGGCCACGAGTATCGGAATCCCTTTCGACCGTAGCCTGTGCTGTTTGCTAAGCGGTGATCAAAATGAACGACCAAGGAAGTGGCATCGAGAGTGGAGGGATCGACAATAAATCCGCAAGACGAATGTCAGAGGCCATTCCAAATCCACGTGATGATCAGATTCAGAATCCCACGGCTCAGACGGACAGCGCCCAATCGAAAGACGACGAACAGTACAGGAAAGCTGGGCGGCGCAGCACACCCCGCGACAATGGACTAAGCCGAAATGGACTTAACCGAAACCCTTTCCAGCACTCTTCTCGTAGCTCCCCAGAACCGATCATCCGTCCTCTGGAGCCACCAGTGACCAAGGCAACTCTGAGCGAGTTGGACGTGGCCAAAATCGTCCATAATCCTAGGCTTCGTCACGATATCAATTTCGACCCTGAGCTTCACTTCCGGCCTAACCTAGACGGGGAAAAGGGGAGGAGGAAGCAACAGAAAGCCGATCAATTCTGGGATACGCTGCGCGACCAATTACAGCAGTTTATTACTGATAGGGATGAGTTTATTCGACAGTACGGGAACGGTGAAGACTGGTCTCTACCGTTATTGCTCAGATCGGTCAAGGAGATCATACAAACACTTGTACCGGCCAGAGATCGTCTCTGTCTTGATGAGGGGCTCAATGTGGAACTGATCATGCAACAATTCAGCAGGGGCATGGCCGATCTGGAAAAACTAGCTTCGTGGTTATCCGGGGTCCTCAAATCCCATTGTGCCCCTATGAGAGATGAGTGGGTGGACCAAATGTACAGCCAGCTAACCAACGGCAACCGGACGAATAACATGGGTGAACTTGTTCAAGGCTTGCGCAACCTACTGAGCGTTTTGGAAGCCATGAAGCTAGACGTCGCCAATCACCAAATCCGGTGCCTACGCCCGATCTTGATCGAGGATACTGTGCATTTCGAACAGCGATTTTTCCTTAAGAAGATCAGAGATGGAAAGATCGACACTCGGTCCGCACAGGCTTGGTACATGCAGCTCAACGCTGTGCAAAACCCAACTTCAGTGCAAGCATTTGGGGAAATGGCCGTGTTTTTCGAAGAGCTCATCAACATGATAATGCCTTCCAATGCACGACAGCATCCAAATTTGCCTAGCACTTTTCTATTCGACGAGGAACGGATCGCGAAAGCACGCTGCGACATGCTCGATGCGATCAATCTAGAAGTATGCATGCGACTCTACGAAGCGTATGAAATCACGGGTCGGAACTCAAGCGCCATCCCATCCCCTTATTTGGCCACACCTTTGTCCGATGCATCCGGCTTTCTCAGTGCAAGGACGGAGGATGAGGGCAGCGAGTTCAACTTCAACGCACCAACATCGCGGCCGTCGAGCATGATATTCAGCTCCGCCGGCTCTGCTCAATCCTCACCTCGATCGTCTTGGATTATCCCTAGTGTCCCAGTAGCTAAAACGCAAGAGGAATTGAGGCATCGATCACAAGACCTGTACGATTCGCTTGTCGCCTTGGTACAAGGCTCCACGAGTTCTCGCACCGCATCGAGGTGGAAGGCGATGAATGATTCATTGGCGCTACAAATTTTCCGCTTTACTAATGCACCAACGGACATGCTCGGGCAATTCGAGAGAAGCCTCGACATGCATGTGGGCGACCTGGGTTCCCCGAACGAGGACCGAAGGACGTCATATTCACCGCTATTCCAGGTTGTGGAGGGGGTCTTCCGTGACCGCCTGCGGGCGGAGCTGCAACTACGCGTTAAAGAGTTCAAAAGCCTGACAGGGGTCAGTCTTTTTTCCGTCGCTACTGGCGCACGCTTACAGGGACTCAATCGCATATGGGACATGTCCCGGGATGGCGAACGCGACAACTCGGTCCGCGGGACTCGCGAAGAGGGTGGCGTGGAAGACATGGCCACCCGCTTGGCACACATGGGCCTCTTGCATTGGCGGGTATGGTCACAACTCGCCTACGTAGGCGTTGCCGATAACGACATGACGGACGGCGATGTGCCCATGGCCGTCTGAACGCCGCTTGCCGAGGATGCACCGCCCGCTTATTCGGCACATGAGGTGTATCGCCAATGCTGTCAGTCCGTGACAATGTCCTGACTAAGCTGATTCTATTCACATCCGCCCGAGCCAACGTAGGCGGACAAAATTCCCGACACAGTCATACTTGCTGCCCTGCTACTTTTTAATCATATTCCATTCACTTTTTGTGGGGTCATCACCCGGCGGCATTACTTTGGCGTTTACAGGCCTCTCTGGTCTTTTGATTGGAAGCAAGGCGACATAACAGGCCAACCGCTTAACTCGTTTATTTTCCTTCCGTTTTTGGTGCTCTGGGGCGCACATGAGCGATTTTGGCATCTCTCAAGAAATCATTTTCACCGGCGTTCAAGGAGCATTTCACATTCGGGAGCATAAGTCGTCACTGACAAGTTTCCTACCTATACCTCAGCATCAAAGGCGGTATTTTGTTTTGCCTTTCAGGACCTGGGCGGGAGGGCCAAAGCATGAGAAGAAACCCAAGAGATTACACATATTATACAGGTTGGTGGGGAGGGGAAGCAGGCGCATTGGTGTCATGGGATATCAATTCGGGGTACACCCCTCTCCCATATTATTTTTTCCCTTATCGTGGAGATTGAAATAGATGATTGTTCATCGGAAACTAGACAGGTTGTTACCAGCAAAGCCGGTACCGGCTATAGAAACACGAATCCAATATACCCCATGGTGGCTTTTAATTTCGCAGTTTGTCGTCGGTGATAAGCGATCAATCACAAGTACTCTTTGCGTCATTCCTCCTTCGCATTTTGCTTTGCTTTTTTACAACAAGGACTTACCTAATTTCTTTCTCGGTTCTCTGTTCTCGAAGGAGCAAATCGTTTCCGGTTCTCGGGATCACCGAACGTTCGACATGCGTTCGTTTCCCGGGATTCCCCTCGCCCCTCCTCATCCTCCTGCACTATTTAGCGCCCTCCCTCCCCTGTCTAGGTCGTCGCCCGATGGATCGGGACCCAAGCACTCGGATCCCGCGATATCCAGGTAGTCCATGCCTCAAAGACTCAGTTCGCCGGATTTAGTCATCCTAAGCCTCCTCCTTTCTCCTGTTTTTCCGTTTCCCTTCTTTCTTTTTTGGTTTCTTTTCCGTCCGTCATTTTCCGTTGTATCCCGTCGTTTTATTCATTTCTTTCCCGCCTGGTCATTCTGGTTGTTGGAGTACCCAAGATGCAGTTCCTTCTTACAGCAACCTTTCATTTCTTTTCTTGGACGTTTGTTTCGTTTCCTTGAATACCTACCTACACTACCACCTACCTTACCTCGTAGTTGGTAACAAGACTAACTACTTCGTACGTACACTAGGTAGGTCACTACCAAGACAAGCCATGCCATGCGCTCTCGAAGGATTGAGATGATACTGCCGAGTTCGGACCTAGCCCCGGTCAAGCAAACCGGCCGCGTTAGTCAAGTAGGGACGAAATAATTTTACGCCATAGCTTTTCGTGCCTAAGATCGATGGGGGGGGGGGGGGGGGGGGGGGGGGGGGGGGGGGGGGGGGGGGGGGGGGGGGGGGGGGGGGGGGGGGGGGGCGG